>PVKM010021814.1:0-22286 GCA_004027735.1 Carollia perspicillata | reverse complement strand
TTTTTGCATATCCATGACAATACCCTCCTGCACACCCCATGATCTCATTCTAGATACTTTTAATTGCTCCCTCACACACAACAGTCCCAATCATCCTTTCAAATGAGAATCAGACCCCAACAAATTCTCACTTAAAACCTAATGGCTGCCCACAACACCTATAATACAAACTCTTTATGCCTCTGCTTCCTCTAAAAATTCATCACACATCTTTCCTCCCTTGTCTGCTATGTTCCAGCCACCTGGCTTTTATTCTGTCCTGTTAATTTAAGAAGTTCCTTCCCAGCTGGGAGCCTTTGCATTCGTTGGGCTGGAATGTTCCCTCCTTTGTTTTTCACATCATAACTTAAATGTCTGTTCCCCAAAAATCTTCTCTGATGAATTAAAGTAATCACCCCTCAGTCTTTTATTGATTTGAAATCTCTTCATATCCGTCATCACAGCAATATTTACTTATGTATATTTCACTCACATCTATCTCCCTCCACAATAATTTAAGCTCCATGAGAGAATGTACCCTATATGCCTAGTTCACTGCTATATATTCAGACTGTGCTCAACACAGAGTAGCTATACAGTAAGTATCTGTTGACTGGACAAATGGAAAGATTGTATCTTATCTTACTTTACATCTAATGAAAAAATCAAACGTATCTTTTTATTTCCTGCTGTACCACATTACAAAAGCTTATTAAGACAGTTTAGCTGGGAGTCAACTAAATATAAGCTAGCAAGCTACAAATTGGCTTCATCATGGAAAGCTTCTCCAGGCAATTTTTGATCCCTCTTTTCTTCTCTCTTTCCTTCCTTTTCTCTTCCCTTCTTTCCATCCTTCCTTCCTTTTCCTATCTTCCTCCCTCCCCCTCTTCATTCCTTTCTTTTATATTTATTTGCTACTCTAGGTCAACAATATTTATGGTGCAGCTACCCTGATCTCTTTTATTTTAGTCTGTGTTAGGAAGTAACTAATTATCCCAATTCTTTGTTGACATAGAGTATGGGCTATTCAGAACCAAAAGCAACTCAGAAAAGTCAGACCTTTTTGCAAAAGTGATAATGGTAAAACTTGTTATCTTTATAAGTGTGGTCCATGAGGACATGACTATACTTCCTTAGACTCCTTAAGCTAATTTGATTGTAAAAACTATAACATATTTGCTGTGGCAGGAATATGAGGGCAGGGATATGAGGAATTTGATTGTAAAAACTATAACATATTTGCTGTGGCAGGAATATGAGGGTAAGGGAAGTATGTTTCAATCAGAGACCTTTGGCTACATTTATTCTTGAAATATAAATGCAACCAGGCTGCCAAATTCCTGGGTTTCCTGAGAGAAAATTTTAATCATCTGCTTTTTGGTAAACATTGCTCTGTCTTCTAAAAGAGGCTAAAACTGTACAGATGTGTAGAGGAAATTTTTTTTTCTTTAACTTTAATCATCTCCTTAATTCTGTTAATATAGTTCTTCATTCTTAGACTTTCATATTTTACTTCTTAAACTGTAACTCAGAATTGTAGGAAGATAGAGATGAAGAGGGTTCCAACATAGTCCAGTCTAATGTCCTTATTTTGCTGATGAAGAAATGGAGTCTTGGGCAGGAGAAATGACCAGCTATGGTCACAGAGTAGATCACTGCTATTCACCACATTCTGCAGCTCTCAGAATTCTTCCTACCTCACTCCACTGCCTCGCATTACAGTACACAAGGCAAATGGTTGTCAAAATCGCCATTTCCTAATGAAGAAAATGAAGAAACATACTGGCTGACTCAGCACTTTGTTTTCAGAGGCTCACAAAATTCATGAACCATAACCGTGAAGAATCCTTATCTTTTGAGCTACCTTTTCAATTGCTTAACTAGTTGTTCTCAAACATGTTTATAAGTTAAATTTACCCAGAGGTGGAAAATGTATCCTTAAAAAAAACAACATTTTGTTGGAAATAATTGTAAATTTAGAGAATTATTTAAGAATTGTATCTAAATCTCTCAATTTCCTTTTACCCATATTTAATAATTATAAACATTTTGGCCATAGTTATGATTCTCTCCCTAATATATGAGTGTGTGTGTGTGTAGTAGAGGTCATATATATACACACACACATACATTTATGTTATTTTTTGAAGCTATTTGTGAGTAGGTTGCATACATCATGCTTCATTACCTGTTACTACTTCAGTGCATATTTCTTAAGACCAAAGATATTTCTGTAATGTAACACAGTCCACTGGTGTTGACAATAATATAATACTATTGTCTAATCTAGAGTCTCTATTCTAATTTTTTCAGTTTTCTTGATAATGTCCTCATGGTAATTTTTCCTCTAGTAAAAGGTTTAGTCTAGGGTAATGAGTCTAGCATGTAGCTGTCATGTCTCTTTCATCTCTTTTACTCTCCAACAGTTTCTCAGCCTTCGTCTTATATACATCGGAGCTTTTTTGGAGAGTATGAGCCAGCTCTTTTATAGAATCTATGTCATTTGAGGTTTGTTGGATATCTCCACATGATTAGATTCAGGTTAAATGTCCCCAGTCAGAATACTATAGAACAATGTTGTGTCTTTCTTGAGGTGTCGCATTCAAAGGCACTCAGGTCCACTTGTACTTTTTTGGGGGGATGCCAAATTTCATCACCTGGTCAAGATTTATCTAGTTTTTTTCAGAGTATAGTTAAAGATTTTCCCAATTGCAACTTATCATCAGTCTTTGGGGAGACATTCTGAGAACATGCAATTATTATGCTCCTCCTCTAACATCCCTCTCTTGATTTACCATCCACAGACGATCCTTGCCTGCACCAGTCTTAACTATGATGATTGCAAATGGTGGTTTTTCCCTTCCCAATTCATGGCATTATTAGAAGGCTTAGATGGGTCCTATGTTAGTATGCATCAGAATTGTCTCAGGCCCCTTTGGTTCCAGGTCCCACAGATTTTGATTTACTAGGTCTGAAGTAATACAAAGAAATTTGCAAGTTAAGGAAGCAGAAGAGGGCTATAGTAGAAATATAAGAGGTCCAAAGCATTAAAATGTGTATGGTATACACATTACCTCCTGATTCTCCCACTCCAACTCCTTGAAATGAAAACCGTTAGTAAAACACCACCAAACCATAAAATAAAAATTTTAAATGCTCAATAAAGTTCAGTTATTATCATGATAATTAATTTAAAATACTAAATGTTAGACCAAATTTTTCTGTAACATTATTTTTTTGATAACGCTACTTTGCTTGTTCCCTAAGCATGTTTATGGTCAGTCTGCTCCAGCAGGCTCTGATATAAGTGGTCTTGTGACCGTGCTGGCCTGGACCAATGCATTCATATGCTTTGTTTTGCTAATGTAAAACTGGTACCTTGGCTGACACTGAGAAGCAGTCTGCCAGAAAGGCAAAGGCTGCATTAGCTGTTGATGCTAAAAAAACACTTTATAGTCTACATGCTACCTCCCCTAAAAAGAGGTTATAAGGATGGATTATTGGTAGACATTCATTATCCATTTACTCAACAAATACTTGTTGACTTGTTGAGTTCCTCCTAGGCGAAGATACTGAGCTTGTGTCTGGGGGATTACAAAGATGAATGAGATAGATCGTGCTTCAGAGGAGCTTGGGAGCAAGAGATCGGAGCTGCTATTTTCTTTGGAAGGATTTTCCAAACTCAAGGATTAAAGAAGGATAACAAAACAGGAAACACACTTTGGACTTAGAGAGATATGAGTTCAAATCTTAACTCTATTTCTTCTTTGCTGAAGAAATATCTGGTAAGTTACTTAACTTCGATGGCTCTTGGTTTCCTCATCCATAAAACACTAACTCATACCTCCCAGGATGGCTGAAGGATTAACAAAACAACACGGGCTGGGTACTAAGGTATTATCTGGCCCGTAAGTTCTCCACAAGGGTAGCTGTTATGGGGTCAAATATAGTATCTATACTATGTCATGGACAAATTATAAATAGAATAGACATAAAACATACTGTTCAATTACCGGTGATTTGCTTTATATTGTGAGGCTGTGTATGTGCACACACACATACACACCTATGTGTGGTTTTTCTTTCTAAACTTAAACAAGTTAGTAACTAACAGTTACATAAAGATTTAACTCAAGACATTTGTTCCCTTATAAATTTGTATTTAGGAGAGCAGTCTGTAAAAGAAAAGCACCCTCATTTCCAACAGGAATTGCTGATCTGCATCTTGCTGTTGTCATACACACCCACCCCCAAACAATGCATGGTTTATAAAATGGGTACAACATGGCCAGTGCACAGATAATTAACATCTGCCATTCTTATCTCACAAATGGAACCTGAGGCATAAGGATGAAGCAGCTTCTGAATTATTTTTCCCTGAAGCTGAACTGGAAGTTTATTTTCACGTAAGATCCTTATAAATCTCTGTAAACTGTCTTTTGGAGTGGGATACAGACAGGCAGAAAGTAAACATAGAAGTTCCCTAATCTCCAAACATATTGTATAAAAAAGATCACTGTTGTCATTTTAATATTTTCTAATATGTTTGTAATGCATTTTAACACAACAACCCATAAACTGTCATTCCTTTCAGAAGTTAAGGAATAACTTTCATCTTTAACACTTGAGAAACTGTTCAATGGGATTTTTAAATATAATTTGACTGAGGATTAATAGCATATAGTACACATTTACCACAGAACCTAGCAGAGATAGATACGTGGATGGATGAGAGATTGAGAGACATAGAGAAATATAAAAGTGATCTATTTATCTACTTACTTATTCATGCCAAGTCACTTCATATCATAAACATCTGAGCCAAAAGTGGATTTACATGATCTTTCCAAGATTTTTAGTTTGGTATTTTACCAAAGATAATATAACTATGAAGATCTTTCAAGCAGAACTATTTAGTTCTTGAATATACTTGTCTAGTATGCATTGGTCTCAGTTATTTTTGCACAAAGGACTTAATATTTAATTTGACTTCATAGCCTCCACTTAGTTTACAAACGTGTGAGCTACTGTTGGTGGCTGCTCTCCTGCTCAGGGAAAAAGGTACAGAGCCATAAGCAGCCTGCATCTTCTCCTCATTCCACTGCCTTGGGCTCAGGCTGCTCAAAGCACAGACCCCCTCTGACCCTATGGGTTTGAAACACACAGCCCGACTTCAAGGTGTAGTCAGCTTCCCTCTGTCTTCCTCTGGGATATAAAAAGTGGGTAAGAAGGCAAAGACAGAGCCAGGGCTTCCCCTCCCATCCCTACTGCACTGTCCCTTCTCCTCGCATCAAAAACAATAGGTAAAGAAAAATAATAATTTAATTTCTTACTTGTCTAGTTTTCTAGTACTATTATTTGAAGATTTCTTCTGAATTTTTTTCTAGTATAAGCACTGATATTTATTTTGCAGAAGTGCATTTGTCTGTGGGAAATACTAATTTGGAATCAAGATAGAGGAGATATCAAAATAGTTTAGAAATTTTTAAATTTCTTTTTTTAATCGTTTCAATGACATTTAATAAAGATTTACAGGTTTACAAAGTTGAGAAATATTTGAAAACTGATTGCATATTAATCACTCACTAATATGTTCCAACTAATCTCAGAAAAAGAGAACATGAGGTCAAACAACTGCTTGGAAAAAATTTTGATATGTATCACACTTTTAAAAGAAAGCCATACTTTAAAAACTACTCAATGGGCAACTTCAACCTGACAAATTATATCATTTGAACTATTTAATTATTTGTTACCTTCTGCTTGTGGGTAGAGTAGTTTGTATCAGATTAATACTGCCCTTGAGAACAAGTAGAAAAGCAGGAGAAAGGACCCAATCACCTGTTTGAATGTGCTGGAGTGCCGGGGAGGTGACAAGAAGTGGAGAGAGTACACCTCTTGCATTAAAATGAGTATCCTTTACAGCTATACTCATTCTGGGGGCATTTGCCAATTTGGCATGGGGAAAAGGGTGAGAATTGTAGCTTTTCACCAAAGGAGACGCACCTTTAAGTGGTGCTAAAACCAGTACAGCTTTGGGTAGACATCTGGGGAGCCTCAAGCACAGAGATGTTCACCACCAGAAAAAGAAAAGATAATTTCTGGGGCCACGTGGGACAGAATGTTAAAGACCTAAATGGAAAGCCTCTGAAAAGCAATGTAAAGTTTTGGCAGTCTCGCAAGACAAGGATCCACAGGAAGAGGGGTCTTAAAGAAACATTAGACGGTCAGCTGAAAACTCTTGAGAACCAGATGAACTAGAGGTAGATTCTCTTCAGAGCTGCTACCGAAGTCTCCACATGACACAGTGCCTGACTAAGATGAACTACCATGTTATCTGCCTAGTGAAGGGAAGGATGGCTCCATTATGGAGGAAGATCCATCATCTGGATCCTCTATAATCTTTAATATACAATGTTTAGCACTTAATAAAAAATTATCAAATATGCCTCCAAACACTCCCACGATAACATAAAAACCAAAAGAAAAAGTAGACAATAGAAACACAGTCACAGGTGATTCAATATGTGAGTTTGATAAATAACTCCTATATTTAAAATAAGTCTGCTATAATCAAGGCAATAGAAGGAGAGATGATAAAGAATTTTATCAGAATATTGCAATTTGTAGAGTTAAATGATAATTCTAGAACTGAGAAATCCAGTATCTGAAATGAACCTATTAGGTGGATTAAACAACAGATTTAGACGCAGGAGTAAACAGGAATAGTAAACTCAAGAAAGCCAGTAGAAATATCTGAATCTAAGCAGAGAAATAAAACAATGGAAAATACAAAAACAAGTAACTTTAGAGACACGTGGAACACAGTGAAAGGATATAAAAGCAGTACAGTTGGAAACCGCAGAAGCAGCACAGAGAATGAAGAAGAAGCAAGAGAGAATGGCAGTTAGGAATGAAAAGCAATAGAAGAAGTAAATATGTAAGAATATACATATAAAAATAAATATTGACTGCCATTTGGCTGTGTAAAACAATAACAGACGTGTCTCTGCCAAGCCTAAAATATATGTAGAGTAAAAAGAATGGCAACAGCAATGTAAAAGATGAGAGGGTAAATGAATCTAAAATTATTAGGAATTTGGTAAAAATAACATTTTTATTAGACTGTAATAAATTGAGAACTCATGTTGTAATTTCTAGGGTAAAAATTGAAGAAGAGTGAAAGAATGTATAACAACAAATTTATAAAGAGGAAAATGAAGTATTTTGCTTAATCCCAGAAAAAGGCAAGAAATGAAGAAAAAAGAATTAAAAAACAGGTAGCTAAACGATAGATATAAACCAAAATGATCAGTAGTTACTTTAGATTTAACAGTATTAATATTCCAATTAAGAATCTAAGATTATCACACTAAAAATAAATACAATCCCCAACTATATTCTGCTTACGAGAGATACACCTTAAATATAAGGACACTGAAAAGGTTGACTATATATAACCATGCAGAAGGAAACAGCGTGCAGACATCAACCGTGAGAATGGGAGGGCTCTGCTCCTATCAGACAAAGCAGGCTTTTTGGCAAAAAGCATTAGTAGACATGAAGAATGGGTGCCAGTTATTAATCTATTGTCTCTCAGACCCAGAAGGAGTAATCTGCTTGCTGCAGGTTCTGTGTCTATAATCCTTGGAGTTCTCTTTCTACTTATTTTAGTAGTTAACCACTTTTTAATCCAGTTAACTATTCTTTATGCTAATCTGCTTAATCTAGTTTCTGTTTTCTGACTGTTTTTCAATGGACACGAAAGGATATTTTATAACAAAAATGGAGCTACACAAAGAAAAGACAGCACAATTCTATCAGTAAGATGGCTCAATAAGATGGCATTAAATTACACAGAGCAAAAATTTACATTTCTCCAAAAAAGTGACAAATCTTGACTCAGAGTTGAAAGTTTTAATAATTTATCTCTCTCAATAACTGATTTTTTAAAAAGAAAAAAAATAAAGAAAAGGAAAAAACAGTAACTTTTAAAAATGTAGAAGCTCTGAACAACACAGGTAATAAACTTGACCCAATTTATATACATAGAATCTTGCACCAAAGACATCAAAACATATGTTCTTTTTCAAGTATACCTGAAACCTTTACAAAAATTGACCATGGCTCCATCATAAATCAAACAACAACAAATTTCACATTTTATATAGAAATACAGAGAGCTAAGAATAGCCAATTTAAACTTAAAGAACAACAAAGCTGAAGGATGCGAACAGCCAGATAGTGAGACTTATTATAAAGCTATAATAATTAAGTCAGTGTGGTTTTAATGCAAGAATAAATAATTAAACCACTTGAACAGAATAAAAAGTCCAGAGATAGATAAATACATAAATTATCATTCATTTAAAACTGACCCTACCATGTAATGGAGAAAATTATGGCCTCTCCATTAAATGGTACTTGAAAAAGTCAACTGAAATAAATTTTACTCCTACCTTACATAATACACAACAATTAACTCAAAATGCACTGCAAAACTAAATATAAAAGGTAACAAAGCTTTTAGAAGAAAACATAGATTATTTTCAGGACTGTGAGGTAAGCAAAGATTTCTTAGGCAAGTCAAAAAAGCATAATAAGTTGTATTATATTACACTACTTTTTGTTCATCAACACATACCATGAAGAAAATGAAAAGACAATTCATGGAATGGGAGAAAATACTTATAAAACATACATTCTACATGGACTCACATCAAGAATGTATCTAAAGGGTTCTTCTATAAGTCAGCAAGAAGGACAGATAACCCAGTAGAGAAATGGGCCAAAAACAGTAGTAGACATGTCACAAAAGAGGATCCCCAAATGGCCAGTAAATTTATGAAAAAGTTATCAATTTTATTAGTTATCAAGGGAATGTAAATTGAAAACCAAGGCTGATACAACCAAAAACCCATGAAATGACAACAATTAAAAACATGGACAATGCCAAATGTTGGCAAACGTATGGCATAACTGAAACTCTTATGTACTAATGATATGAATACAAAGTAGTACAACCACTTTGGAAAATTGTTCGGTAACATCTACTTCCTGCCATAGTCTCTATCTGGACAATTTTTTTCCCTTATGGGCACAGAAGGAATGCATACATATGCTAAAAAAATACATAGTCAGAAATATTGTCAGTAGGGCTGTCCGTAACTTTAAAACACCAACAATATTCTAAATGTCCATCAACAGTAGAAAAGTAAGTAGTATATTTATACAATGCAAAACATTATATAGCAGTGGGAATAAGTTAATAAAAACTACAAGTGAACAACCACAAGGAAGAATCTCTCAAATAAAATGTTGAGTAAACAAAGCTAAATACAAGAAAACAAATACTGTATGATTTATTGAGCTAAAGGTCATGGCAGGCAAAACTAACGAGCAGTGTTGGGAGAGTGAAATGGGCCAGAAGGGGGTTCCTGGACTTACTGGCATCACCATTTCTTGATCCGAGAGCCGGTTACACAAGTGTGTTAATAAAAAATATTGAGTTGTACATTTACGATTTGTGTGTTTTATTAAAGGCATTTATGCATCAATAAAAGGTTTACATTAAGAAAATCGAAGGTCAAGGCAGCCTGCAGTTTCACATGTCAAAGAACTTGAGTTTCCCTAAAAGAAGACTTTCCTAAACACATGTCCTTTACGCCCCTACCCAAGATCTCTGTATTTTCTGATGAGTACTAAGGCAGGGAAAGAATTTGGCAGCAAGTTTTGTTTGCAAAACTCTTCAGGAGGGCAAAACCACACAAAACACATAAAATGTAGTTCATACGAGTGGCTAAGGAGTTATCATACTTGTGCGTATGGTGGGCAAAGTGGAAGAGACTTTCTGTCTGTATTTGCTTCTGAAGGTCACGTGGAGACTAAACAACCTGCACTGCACTTGGTGACCAGATAACCAGATCAATGGCCTCAGGATCAACCCTACGTCAGTCAACACTCAACCTTGGGAAAGGCAGGGAGAAGGATTTCTCCATAGAGACCAGTGTGGATCAGAGAACCACTGACATAAGGCCCCTGCCCATTTCAGTTGCCATGAAGATGAGTCAGCTTCTATTGTTCTCTATCTTGGGAAGAACGAGAAAAAGGTAACTACTTGAGTTGGAGAAATAGATATGAAAAAGAATTTGAGCTTCCATTTTATTAAATATTTATCCAAAGAAGCTATTGTAAACCATTACTGAATTATCTCTGAGTGACAAGTTTAAATAGTCCCTCTCTCCATTGCCACATTTCAACATTAGCAGAAATGGAGCATCAAGAACTCAATGAATTCTGCTATGAAAACAAACCTTTATCTTCCTCTCCCCTCACTTCACACCTGTAACAGCCTAGGGTAACGGTCTTCTTGTATGAATTTCCCAAACTGAAGTAGGGTTCTGAACCCTGGAGGGAGATGAATCAGGCTCTTGGAGGGAGTTTTTCAAACTACACCTCCCTCCTCTCATACCCCAACTCCATTCCACTGATTTTGAGAGCATATTATAGACATGAAAGATCTGGGAGAATAAAAAGCTATTGAGAATTATGGGGATGGAGATGTAGGTTGAACACAGGAGGTAATCACCTGCCATTGGAAGATAAGAACAAGGCCAGATGGCCAGTTTCGTGTGGGTACCAGCTGAACAGACTCTGTGACAACAGAGTAACATGAAGGGCCATAGATGGCAGAGTCTCTGGGAGGAAAATGGGAAGGAATGGCAGCTGCATGAGAAGATAATGCTTCTATAAGCTACAGATTATCCTTCTTTTTCTGCATACATGGAATTGTCAAGGCATGTACAGTTAATATCTGAAGGGATTCTGTACATAGGTTGAAATGTCTAAATTCATAAATAGTATCATTTTGAATGTACAGCAAGTCCTACCCCTCAGTCTTGTAATGATCCTTTTTAGCATGATGTTTCTTCCCTTCACTGTTAACTACATTAGTAAGTCTGAAAGATGGGGGAGTTAACTGAGGTTGAATTTTCTGAGAGTCTTTAATGAAGCCTTGCTCCTAGTACCTAAGGAGATGCAGACGTTTTCTATGTCTTCCTCCATTCCTCTCCTTCTCTGAGTAGGCCCTTAAGGACTTCTCTCTCTCTCTCTCTCTCTCTCTCTCACACACACACACACACACACACACACACATACCCCAACACAATCATCTCCAAAAAGTAACGGGACCAGTTAATGTTAGGCTGAAAGGTAACTGTGGAGCCATGGAACTAGTGCAATCCTTTCCTTTTTCCCAGCTTTACTGATACACATAATTGTAAAATGATTACCACAGTAGGGTTAGTTAACAGATCCACTGTTTCACACAATTACTGTTTTTTTTGTGTGATGAGAACATTTAAGATCTACTATCTTAGCTATGTCCAAGGATATAATACAGCATTGTTAACTATAATCACCATGCTAGTCATTATATCCCCAGAACTTATTTATCTTATAGCCAGAAGCTTGTACCGTTTGCCCAGTGTGTCTCCACTTCTTTCACCCACCACAGAGCTAGGCAACAGTAAGGAGGTGACCCTTTCTTTCCACGGCTTCAAGGCAGGCTTCCAAAAGTGTGGGAAGAGGGCTGTGAAGCAGTTATTATGTCATAGTTCTGCTTCTTACACCTTCAAGTTAACGAAACCGAGCTGCATCCTAACAAGTTAAAGCACACTTTTTTTTTTTGAAAGGAGGTGACAATACAATGACTTCTCAAGCTATAACTTAGGTGATCTTTAAAGACAGCATTGAATTCTTCTGCTTGAATTATGCTGGCTAACAGTGATTTTTAGTGATAACTGGTGGGAGAGCACTGAAGCATTCACCATGTAAAATCAGATGAACACCCACAGCCTGGAATTTCCTAAGGAAAGCTGTTCTAGCAGAGATATACAGGGCCAGGTGAAGTGCCAGCAGTTTTTCAACTAACATGTGAAGATCTCTTCTTAATAAGTACAAGCGAAAGGTGCTTGAAGAAGGGCAAACCAACATTTTCAAGTCTGTATTTTTCAAACACGTTTTAAAAACCCCAGCTCAAAAAGAGTTATATATAATTCTCTTCCTTTGTTAAAAGGAATTTAATCTTACTTTTAAAATGTGGACTCCTACACTAATGCTCACTCTTGAAAGGTATACATACAACTCACTTAAGTAAATCTAAAGTAAATAAATCTTATTATTTTAACTTTAGTATATGTTATTTATTTATTAAGTTTAACTCACTTATCAATAATTTAATTATTAATTTTATCGCTTATTTATTATTATTTAATATAACTTATTTAAGTAAATAGCCAGATAGAACTACTAATTCAACCATGAAAAAGAACGGAAACTAAGAGCTCTGATTTCTATTAGTAATTCCTATTTCTATCAGTGATCATAATACTAATCTTCCTGAAAGATTTCCTTTTAAATGATCTGCTTAAAACCACATGAATTTTCCACTTGTCATGCAGTTCTAGATTGCAATGTGACTTCAGCTTCAGCTTCAACTCATTAAGTTTAAAGGGATACATTCTAACACTTGTTCGGTGTCAAATCAGCTCAGTGACCTTTCCAAATTGCCTAAAATTTGTGAAATATTAGTAGTTCAAACATGTGAATCCTGAATATTTCATAATAACTATACATAGGTATACACAGATGTATATCACATCATAAAATATGCAAACACACTTATACTCCTTAAGGCTTTCTAAAATGCAGGGTGGGGAAAAAGTAGGTTTATAGTTGTTTGCATGGAAAATAACACAATAATTAATAAATAATAATACAAGAATAAGCTCTGTGTTTTGCATACTTATTAACTGTAAGTCTACTTTTGCCACAACACATATAGACGTGAAGCTGAATCTTTGCCATCACCCTTACTTTACAACAATTTTCCCATTGTATAGAGAATTTGGAATGATGTCGATAACATTTATGGCAATTGGGTTCTCAGTTTCCTCACTTACAAAATGTGGCTAATGGTAATAATATCTGCCTCTTGTTTTAAGAATAGTAATAAAAGGGAACTTGATAACAGTAAGTGCTCAATAAATGTTAATTATTATGCTATTGTTATCATCAATTTTATTATGGCTGTTATTAGTGCTTAGCAATTTTTCAAAACTAGACAATTAGAAAAATGCTCTTTCTACTGGACACCTGGCTCATGCTCATTCATCATGTGTATTTTTAAATTTAGTCAGAGCTGTGATAAGTTACAGCCTCTCCTTCAGTGATCTTTAAGCTAGACTTCTATAATATTTTATTTTATTAACGTACCTGAAAAAGATTCAACAAGGCTCTTCATGGGTACAAAATGTTACAGCTTGAATGTTACTTTCCAGGAAGATGACTCAATATATGTTACAGCAGTTGAATGACAATATTCTGGGCTCTCCATTGTAAAAAGATTTTAAAACTGTTAAGCATATGGTGTCTGTGTGGCTTTTGTTACCATAGCCTACCATTGTTGGAGGACCTACTAATTAATCTATTTTCAACTGATGTGTCACATAAAAGAAAATAAAAAGAAAGAAATTGCAGTCAAATTCTATGTAGAGAAATGTGGCTTTAGTCATTAGGTGTCTCAATCAGAAAATATTCACCTGCAGTTATAGAAGAATAATAAATAAACTGTGGGCTTATGCCTGGAGATCATTTTAAGGTCCCGTATCTCATGATTATGATTCATGTTCATTTGTTGTTTTCTTTTAAGTTGTATTGAATTCCCAGCATTCTGGTTTCACTGCTCAGAAAAATAACTTTATGAATTTAGGGCAGTTTTTGTTATAAGTAGTTATTTTCCATTCTGAATGGTAGCAAAAAAAGGTATTTTTTTCCTGAATGGCTTTTAGAATTATTTGTTTTTGGAAATATCTTTGAAAATGACCAGATTGGAAGTTTTAGCCATTTGGATATAATAACACTGATGAGCAACAGATTGAAAAGGTGCTTCAGTGAAAAGTCCACTTTGGAAACAAAAAAGTTTCAGTTCTATCTTGATTATGTATTTTGGTTGCACACCATGGCAACTCACCAGTTTAGGTTGGTTCTATGAACTTGAGAAAGAGACTTAAAAACCATTTTAAACCTCTCGGAAATACTACACAGCACAGTGTTGCCTCCAGTTGACTTCCTCTCACATCAGAATCAGTCTGATTCCTTACCCAAACTAAGACAACGAAGAAAAGCACAGGCCATGTGCTGAGTTAGGCGGTTGGAAGGATTCTGGCCCATCTTGTGCTACCAGGGTGTTTTTTAAAATTCTCTTCCTTTTACCTTTCCCTCTGTGAAAATCCTCGAGCTCTTGTCATGAATGAAGAAAAAAAAAAACCCTGTGAAATTTATTGTTGGGTCCTAATTGAAGTTATTTTTTCCATTTGGAGGAAAACAGTCCATCTAGCCTGCAATAATATTTAAAAGAAAGCACCTGTATGGCTTTTGAGGTCTTATCGGAAAAATTTGAAAGTTCCAAATCCCTTTGGTTTGTATAACATTATTATCATATTACATTTAACAATAAGGGGTTAAACAAAAATATTTATCAATACCAAGTAAGTTTTTATTTATTTATTTCAAACTAGTAGCTTACTAAAATGGCAAACACTTTGCTGGTGTTTCAAAAACTGAGACTCTTACTGATACCTATAAATATTTTATGGACAAGAAATGTGAAACTTTCTTTTATTGTTGTTTAGGTACAGTTGTCTCCATTTTCCCCCAAACACTTCCCTCCTCCGCTCCACCCATCCCCACCTCCCACCCTTCATCTTACCCCACTTTGGCTTTGTCCATGTGTCCTTCATACATATTCCTTGACTATCCTCCCCTTTTTTTACACCGTTATCCCCCTCTCACCTCTCCTCTGGTTACTGTCAGTTTGCTCTTTATTTCAATGTCTCTGGTTATGTTCTGCTTTCTTGTTTGTTTTGTTGATTAGGTTCCACTTATAGGTGAGATCATATGGTATTTGTCTTTCATTGCCTGGCTTATTTCACTTAGCATAATAGATCCATCCATGTTGTCATGAAGGCGAGGAGACTCTTCTTTCTTTCTGCTGCATAGTATTCCACTGTGTAAATGTACCATAGTTTTTGATCCACTCATTTACTGATGGGCACTTAAGTTGCTTCCAGCACTGGGCTATTGTAAATTGTGCTACTATGAACATTGGGGTGCATAGGTTCTTTTGGATTGGTGTTTCAGGATTCTTAGGGATCCAAGCAGTGGAATTGCCGGATCAAAAGACTCCTTGGGAAAAACGTTCATTCATTCATTTGCTCACTCTCTCACATCAAACTTCTCAAGGAACACATTTCATGCCAGGCATGGTGTTTAATAATACACAGTTGAAGACAAGCTCTGTGATTAGAGAGAGCTCAGATTGTCTCTCTACCATACTTAGTGATACTCAGTATCTATAGTCCACATAGGTATGAGTTAAGGAGACAACCATTTATATCACAAAGGATTAACAACAACAGAAAAATCTGAACTCTGAAATATTCATCTTTCACTTGACCAGAGGTAGAAGTCCTCAAATTATGTATGTTATTAAGGTATGTAAGGGTAAACCAAAAAGAAAACAACAACAAAAATCTGTTACTTGGAAACCAAATAGAATCTTGGCTTTCCCTGTAACCTCAAAGTGGTAACAGGATGGGGTGTGCCAGTGAGAGGACAGGGAACCCACTTTGGAACACCCTCTCCTCTACCTGCAGAAAATGATTTCTTCGCTACTTATTAGGCTCATTGTGAGCAACGTTGTTCCTGGTTCCTCCCCTGAGAAGGAAGAAAGGAGCTGCTGTTTTCCCCCAACTTACTCAACCTCTCCCCCGCCGCTCAGTCCACTTGAGTCTGCCTAAATCGTCTCCTACCTCCACAGCTGTGGCTCAGCCTGGCGGGGACCAACGAAGCTCTGGGCTCCTCCTAGCTACAGCATCTGCCTACTCGCGGGTCCAAACGTCCCGATCCGAGGCCACACTGGTCTGCTTACCCGGGTTCCAAACGTCACATTCCCCCCTCTGTGCCCCACCCCTTCGCGAGCGTGGCCCCACCCACAAGCCGCTCCGCCACTGACCGCTCAAATGACTCTTCTCAGAGATGGCTCCTGATGTTTTGTAAATCGTAAAAAAGTTTTATTTTTCATTTTGGTTTCCAAAAGTCATATGATGGTGGTCAAGAATATTTTCGAAAATATAAAAAGATGCACATAACATTAGGTTGTATTTTAAAGAGAAAGACCAAACAGTGTATATCTTTATAGGCTTTTTACTATGAATAAATTAAAAAAATAGTTGTGCCTCTTTTCTGTGTCTTACATACACACACACAGGTCTAATTTACATAAATAGACTTTATAAACTATATATCTTTTATTTTTTAAAGACCTTTTTTGAAACTTCTTTTTGCTCTAAAATACATGTATGTAGCAGTTAAAATCCTATTTTTATACATTAAGGAGAACTGCCATAGATCTGTCACACAATTTAAGAAGTAGAATAGCGTGAATACACTTGAAGAAACCTATGCAGGATTGCATTGCTCTAACCAGTGTCATGAGTTCCCTTGCTTTTTCTTTATAGTTTTTAACAAATCATGTATGTATCACTTTTTATTGAAATATAGCACACACACAGAAAAATGAATTAAACTGCGTGCGTGTTCAGTGAATGATCACAAAGTGAACCCAGTAGGGTAACCACCACCGAAATAAAAGAAATAAAACATCCTAGAAGATCCTCCTACTTACTGCCCCTTTCCTAGTCCCCAAAGGTAATGACTGCCCTGGTTTCCAACACCATAGTTTAATTTAACCCATTTTTGAACTTCAGAAAAATAGTCCAGTCATAGTGCTCCTGTCTTATACTGTTGTCTATTATAGTTATCTTTTACAAAGTACACTCAATATGATGAGTATTTAAATTGGAAGTCGAGTCTGCTTGACCCACTTAAAACTATATAGGGTGTATTTTGTGTGACATTTAATATTCGGCTAAAAACTTATTTCTTTTCTGCAAGTTCTGTTGCATGGATATACCATAATTTATTAAAGGGATAGCCTCTTTTTTTTTGGCCACCTTTTTACAAGTGTGTGTATCCCCATGCATATCTTTTTCTGTACATCTCCAGCTTATTTACTTATGATTATGCTGATAAGTAGACTTTCTAAGACCAAGATCACTAACTTTTGAATAGTCCTGTGTCCTGCTGTCCCATTGCTTTACTAAAAATGATGCCAATTGATAGTCTTGTTGGTGCTGTGCAATAGATTCTCATTTCAACTTCCTCAACAATTTTTTTCATCTTCGTTAATTTGATAGATGGGAAATATTTTTCCAGTGATATTTACATTTACATTCCCTTGAGTACAAGTGAAGTTGATTACACATGTCTATTGTTAATTTATATTTCTCTTATAATTTTTAATACATTTTTCCCCAGTCTCCTCAAGTAATGACATTGGTTTCCACTGCTCTGCTTGGGTCCCTTAGGTTAACATAAATGAATGAATAGTGGTCCTTAAGTCAACAAGTGGTCTAAATCTCACTATTTAGATTCTCTATCCTAGGAATTCTCTATCCTAGGAATTCCTTAAGGGTCTCTAATACCCACCCAAGCCTTTGCCCCCTCTGGTAGCTGGCAGGATTGTGCTGGATGACTTCAGTTTTGTTACCTCACTGTAGTAACTAAGTGAAATTAAGTCATGTTCTACTTTCATATTACAGCTGAAGAAAATGAGGCTGAATCCATAAGTGTTCTGTCGTATTCCGGGAT
This sequence comes from Carollia perspicillata, assembly GCA_004027735.1. Taxonomy (NCBI): domain Eukaryota; kingdom Metazoa; phylum Chordata; class Mammalia; order Chiroptera; family Phyllostomidae; genus Carollia; species Carollia perspicillata. Next base: position 4,535 of record PVKM010021814.1, on the reverse strand, counting down.
GGGAATCTGAACCTCTATCTTCCCACTTGTATCACAACTTTTCATAGTCGTGAGCTGAACATTTTCCCTGTCATCACAGATCAGGTAGGTGTGGTTTTGTTATTCATGGAGTCTATATATTTGAGACTCAGGGGAAGAGTTTGCAAAATGGGATAAAAGAGTAAGTAGTTGGTGAATAGTGCAAAACACATGAGATTGCCTCTTGTACTCTGTAAATATAGGCAAGTTAGCCCCAAGGCCACGATGCCACCATGCATGGCCATGCAGACTATACCTGATACAGCTCTGGAGCGGGCGCCATTATGAAATGAGTGGCATCCTTTGAAATTGTGCTGAGCCACACCTGCATTGTGGTACACAGCAACTTCTCACTATTTATTTAATGTTTATAATCACAAGTGGTTTTCAAGTGCAGGTCAAGGTGAACCAGAAATAAAATAAGTGATGTTACCTTAGAAGCCTCTTTCTGAATTTTGCTTTTAGTTGTCAAAACAATTGACACAAAAATTTGATGCGCCAAGGGTCATTGTTCCAGAAAACATGAAAAAGTATATCAAGAGTAGGAAAGGTAAAGCAAAGTTATCCCTGTAGAAATATACTTAAAACACTTTCTGTTGGTGTGTACAAAGACCTCTCACGCACCAAAGAGAGTAGGATATTTTCTTACAAGTACCAGAAAAATGCAATCCAGATTCTCTGACACCCATTACCTGGTGAGTCAGTGAAGAGCAAAGTACTCAGATGCATAAGAAAGTGACCACACGGTGAGCAGCGAGTGCTTCACAGTAGAAGCCATTTTAGAGACCATCATGTCTGGCAATTACCAATGTGGTCACTTGGTCAGAATCACTCAGCATGAAGTCAGGAGGAAAGAATAAAGATTGCAGATGGCCCTAATTGAAACGACCAGCCAGGCTCTCTTGGGTTGCTGAACACAGGAGCCACGATAATCAAGGCCTCATAGTGTTTTGCTTTTTGTTAACTGTTTTGCCCTCACTACACCTGAATTGTTAAGTATATCACATACTTTAATATTTTATACACCTCACTCCATAGGTATTAGGTTATTTCTTTTCAGGGAAGCAGTGCGTCATAGTCCTAGAAAGAACACTGGATTCAGAGCCGGAAGAGTGGACTTGGGAACTTCTGTTGGCAACTGGCTAAATTTCCTTATCTGTAGGATTTAGGCTTTTAATTAGTTGATTACTAAGGAATTTTCTGCTTTAAAACAGTTTATATATATTCTATTTTAAAACAAATATTGTCTTGAATTATGATTTAAGTATGATTTTTTACAAAGAAATATCAGAAGGCTTTCACATGAGCTCAATGTTAAAAAACCGTCACACACACAGATATACCATAAACTTATTTCTGATATTATCCTCACCAGTCTTTTACATATCCTTTGTAAACTGACTATAAAATTTGCAGTAAAAAATAAAATAATTTTTATCAAAGCCAAAAATAAGAAGGTTCTCTTGTACGTACCAGGCAAATTCATAATCAGTTGTCTTTAAAATGCTTTACTGTGTCCGTGGTCAGGGAGCTCAGTTGGTTAGGACAGCATCCCATTATACCAACTGTGGGTTGGATTCCTGGTCAGGCATGTACAACAATCAATCAATGAATGCATAAGTAAGTAGAACAACAAATCAATGTTTCCCTCTCTCTCCCTCCCTTCCTCTCTCTTTATAAAATCAATAAAATAAAAAATATATTAAAAAATTCTTTATCTGGAATTTGCAAAACTCTTGGTACATAAAATACAAGAAATGTGTTTCTTTTCTGTGCTTTGGAACAGGCTTAGCAATTACCTCCTGCTAAAGTGCAAAAGCAATTATCTGCTTGCCTATGCAAACACTGATTGCTTAAAGTTTGTCCTTATCTTGAAGTTGTAGGAAAAGCAAATTAATGAGCAATTTTTATATTGTTGAGCAAATTCAGGCACTATCCTTGTGGATGCAGTCTGAGGCTTCGTTATTGCATTTGGGGCTTTCACTCATGTGTGGGTGTCCTGTGGAGCCTCTGCAGGGAGTTTTGCAAATTCCAGGTATAGCTGTGCTTGGTCAAATAGCTATTAGTATCTGTTTGAAAGTGGGCGAAGTTTACCTTTCATCCTTCTTGTCTCTTGTGGCATCTCTTTCCCATTCCCTGTCCCAGCTCCAGCAACCTTGTTTGAGGCTATCAAGACCGAGGTTTAGAAACAAAACTCTTTAGTTCACTGCAAAGACAGGATTTGAATTTTTCAAAAGAAAATTCAGGAAGCAATAAAAATACAAATGTTTATGGAGCATTAATTTCTCAATATTATCGAAAGTTCATATATTCTTTCTCTTCTCTGAATCAACATAATTAGAGATGACCGTTTTAGATTTCTCTTCTGACTTAGATTTGGATAGGTAGGGCTTCTAGATATGGGGAAATCATGCTGGACTCTTCTTTCCATTTCTACTTCTGCGTTTGCCCCTCTGGCTGCAGGCCATTTTCTCTGCAGGCAGCCTGTTTGTTCTGCTGGGTTTGAGGTGGTGGGCGGTGCTGTGCTTGTAAATTGGCTCTCACTCCACCTGAACTGTTAAATATATCGCATACTTTAATGTCTTATACATGTCAGTCAACAGGTATTAGGTTATTTCTTTTCAGGGAAGCACTGTGTCATAGTCCTAGAAAGCACAATGATTAGAATCTCTTGTCAAAGTCCATGTATAAATTTCCCCATCGTCACTGCACATGGCGTTGGAAAGAAAGGTGCGTAATTAGCTCCAGCACACCATACCCGCCTATTTTTATAGACAGCTTCTGAGTTTCGGCTCTACTGTTTCTCTGACTTTTAACCCATAATCCATTTCTGTCTTCTTTAATTTTTATCAATTATGTTTACTAGTGGACAGGATCTTCTTTTTGCTTGGCTGGTTAATTCCAAGCCGGGTTCTCTGCACAGTCTGCATGGCCTCTGGGCCCCGCTGTTTCTGCACACTGCCCTTCCCTTGTGCCTGTCTGTGTCACGTCATTCGAGCCACCAGCACACCGCAAACCTGCTGCTGCTTCTTGTTCCAAAGAACGTGGCTACCTGCTATATTCTCACTTCCAGACTAAGGAAAGCTGTATCTTTTCAGCCTACTTGTAGGATATATTCAGCCAGATTCTGAGCTTTGTGCATGATGAGGCCTTTTTTTTTTTTTTTTTTGCTCAGCATAGTTTTCTATTGATTTCTTTGATGACTGCACTCTTCAGGAGCCCGGGGGCAAGGGAGGGAGATCTTGAGAATCATAGTCTTGAGATTTATAGCATTAGAATTTCATTGCACATTAGGAAAACATATTGTGTCGTAGAGTGATGTTTTACCTGTGGGGGAGTTGAGTGGGGGTTCATAGCAGGCTCAGGTTTTGCTCTTAAAGAGGCAGTTGCCTTCAAGCACAAATAAGTTGTGTTGACATGTACACGTATGATTTTATGTAGATTGTTTTCCAATGTGCCTGTACATTGATATCAGCTGTGCCACATGGAGCTCATTACCAAAATCTAAAGCCTCTGTGCAGTTCTGAAGAGAAGACTTTAGGGTCTCCAGGGGCTTCTCCATTTCCAGGGCCGTGTAGACACTTCCAGCTGCTAACTCCCTTCCTTTCCTACGTCCTCTCGCTGCACCTCCATGTCTGCATCTTTATTTCTGGGTCAGTCATCGGTTTGCTTAGAAATACATTACATGCAAATCAATTAGGAAGGTGTTTATATGACCTTTAGTCTTTCTTAGGATTTGTAAGCATCTTCCATGTGACCAAGCTTGGCTGTCTTTTTTTCAGTGGCATCCTGGAAAAAAAAATTCCACTTTTTTTTAAACTAAGATCTTTAGAACACAAGGCTTTTAGGTAAAACTGCAATGACAAAACTGAAACTTCTCCCAGCTCTGCTATCTCGTTACTTTGTGTCTTTGTTCAAGCCACTGAACTCTGAACCTCTGTTCCCTCAAGAGAAAAATGAGGAGGCTGGGCTCAGACTTGAACCTGGACTTGGGTAGCTAAGACTTTCCTGCTATAGTCTCTTCCTGGCTGCAGCTTTTACAGTTAGGGTTGTCAGAGTTAGCCAATAAAATTAAACGACACCCTGCTAAATATGAATTTTAGATAATCAGTAAGTAATTGTTTGTATAAGGTTGTAAGTATATTCCAAAATTGCACGAGACACACTGTATTCATTGTTTATCTGAAATTCAAATTTAACTTGGTTTCTTGTACTTTGTCTGGCAACTCTACATAACAGTAGGTAGTAAGTTATTCTGTCTCAACAAGTTAGGCTGGACAAGTAGGACAATTCAGCAGAAAATAGAACAGAACATCACTTGTAAAGACAGAGGTTGGGTAGTTATTTGGTATCTCTGCAGCATGGGGGGAAGGTGTCAGTTTTTTCTTTTTTTTGCCCAGGTTGTAATAGCACTTCCATGATTTAAAAAAAAACAACAACTATGTGACACTTTTGTACTGACATAAGAAGTCACCAGGCTAATCCCTGAATAGACCTAAAGACTCTAGATGGAGTTA
>PVKM010021813.1:0-22291 GCA_004027735.1 Carollia perspicillata | reverse complement strand
GAGTATTTGGGGGGAAATTCAGGTTTTATGCCTGTAACTGAGATTGGGTACTTTTTGAGGGAAGATAGGATGGGCAATCATCCTTATCAGGTCTTTGGTCTGAGCGGAAGAACGGTTTGATACCCCACAGTGTGCCTTTTGGAATAGTGATTATTTTAAGCTGGTTAGTTTTAAGAAAATAAAGATTCAGAAAAAAAAAATCTTTGGCCTTCTCCCTAACCACCTAAAAGAATTTAAAGAAAGGACCTGATGCAGGAGGTGAGCTACCATTATAAACAACTACAGCGTCATAAGAATTAATGCGACAGACAGAGAGGAACCTAGCAAAGCCCCTTTGATCAAAGCCTCCTCTGCGTCCCATTGTTAAAGGCGGCCCAGCGAACAGATATTCACCAAACATTTGTTTTCATCTCCACAGGAATCACCTTCCTGCCCTAGGAAGTCCCAAACCACAACGTCCCGAGTCCTCCTCAGCTGAAGATGGCATGTACATTTCAACCGCCTCCTTTGTCCTCCAGCCTCATAGTCTCTCGGGGCCCCTGTGTGTACGTGTGTAATACATTTGGTCATTTTCTCCTGCTAATCTTTTTCATGTTCATTTGACTTTTGGTCCAGCCAGAACTTGGAAAAGTTAGAGGGAATAACTCTTTGGAAATAAGCCCATTCCCACTTTTCCTCTTTCTTGCCACCGTAACTTGGTGTCCTTTTACAGGGTTTTCATTTCGGTATTCTAAAGATTTTATTTTTTATGTTTATTTTTAGAGAGAGGGGAGGGAGGGAGAAAGAGAGGGAGAGAAACATCAACGTGTGGTTGCCTCTCACTAGCCCCACTCCAGGGCCTGGTCATTTCCTTATTTTAATCAATAACTCATCCTCTTGGAGAAACAAAATGAACTAGGAGCCTGAACGCTGCTCAACTTAGGAATCTTATAGAACCAGTTTGTGCTCATAAAATCTGAGTAAATAGCCACCTTAGCTCTTAGAAGCCCAAGTTAATTACACTCCAGTGGAGGGAGGTTTGGAACTCTCAAAACTTTTTAAACCCAGAGGCTAAATAGTACTTGGATTCTCCCTATTGAGACAAAGCTACCTACAAAACCAGATTAAAGAGCTAACTATTCTGGAATGAAAAATATTATGCCACACACCAACAGCAATTAAAAAATGCATTTTTAATTGGCTGATTTACCTTTGATATATACCTGTAAATTGAAGTTTGTTCAGGCAACTCCAGGGTGGATTCATTGCATTTTTAATTCTATTTTTACCAGCTACTCGAAGGTCTAGAGCACTAGAAAGTTACCCCTCGAGAATTTGTAAAGAATATGTCTCAAGGACTCACAGTAGGGTCTTATCAGCCACCATAAGGCATGTTCTTGGGATCTCCAGGCCTCAGCTACTACTGACAATCTTACTGAGAGAAGAGTAATGTTTAAAATAATTAACAACTGGAACAAGGGCACTGATCTATCAGACTAGACACTGACTGTAAAACCAGTCCACACACACTAAGTCTGCCAACCAATTCAGTCAATCTAGGTCAGCAGCACTGCTTGAGGCTCCTTGGCCTGCCTTCATCCATGGTTTTTGTTGTTGTTGTTTGTTTGTTTGTTTTTGTTTTTAATTAAAACACAGTCATACCTCAGCACTCGTTGGCTTCAGAACTCATCAAACCCTGTATTTGTCGAATTTGATGAGAAAAAAAATGTTTCAGTGTTTGGCGCTTGCTCAGGACTCATCACACTTGCTAGAACTTGCAGGAGTCACAGTGCCACCCCGCAAGAGAAAATGCTTCATTGTTTGGTACTCACTGGTGTCGGCACGCATCACGAGTTCCAGAATTAATTAATAATGAGCGTGAGGTGCCATGGTATTTTTAAGCAATTTTTTAAGTTTTATGTGTGGATTTGGGAGAGAAAGAGAGAGGAAGTGGGCAGGGAAACAGAGGGAAAGAGAGAGAGAGAGAGAGAGAAGCGTCGGTTTGTTGTTCCGCCTATTTATGCATTCATTGGTTGTTTCTTATATATGCCCTGACCAGGGATTGAACCTGCAACCTTGCCGTAACCAGGTGATGCTCTAACCAACTGAGCTAGCCAGCCAAGCCTGCCTTTGTCCATGCGTGTCAGGGTCTGCCACCACAGGTTCCCACCGATGTGTGTCTGCTGCTGCTGTGGCAGCCAAGAGGTGGGCTGTGGCAAGGAGCAACCTCTCTGCCCTTTTTGGTGACATGATCTTAAAGGGGAACAAGAGCTCTTTGAGATCTGAATGAGCCCAATACCACCCAGAGATTTCCTGAAAAAAGCTCCTGCCATGTTTGTTTAGAGCCTTCTCCCTCCCTAGAACTTGGAGAAGCCATTTGCCCAGGGTTTAGTCATGAAGTACCTCAAGTTTAGACTTTTGAGGTGATTCCCAAGTGAGGTTAAATGTTCTGTCAACAAGAGATAAGTGACTAAAGCAAAAAAAGGAGATGGTTCACTTTAAATCTGGCCTTATTCCCACACAAAAGAGTCCATAAGACTCTTGTAAGTTCACATGTCTATGAATCTGGTCACATCCTTGGGAATGTCAAGCTACACACGATTTGTTTTTGTTGTGATCAGACATTGATGTGTTCAATACGTGTTTTTAAAACACAGTAATTTTTGTCACGGATTTCATCACTTCACTTTTAATATATGGAAAGGCTGCAGAATTGGGAATGGCCAAAGGCCATTCCTCTTTGTGCTTCCAAAGTGACTGGTCTGCTGTTGGAATTGCTCCTCTCACAACTAATGCTCTGTTATTAGGTTTAGCTGGTTGGGCTGACTTCCTCTTCCCAGGGGATAAGTTTGTTCCCCAACTTCTCCTCCATCTCTCTTACAAGTGGACTTTCCCTTGGGCTGCCCAAGGAAGCCTGAGAAAGGAGGCCAGGTTAGGCTAAATCCGGGAGCCCAGTACTCAGTAGGGACACAGTAAATATGCCCCAACCCAAAAACACATGCCTGCTTAACCAGAGTACCGCTGGGCCTGCGGTTTGCTCAATGGGCTCTCCAACCAGGAGCCTGCCTGCTCAAGGCTACAAGGAATGCCAGGGAGCAGAGGCAGCCAGGACACAGGGTCTTCCTTTCTCCACCACCCCTCTTTCCACTAGAGCAGGCCGTGGCCACCTGTCTTATGTACTGACCACTGACCTACTCTGCTCCCATTTGCAAAAAGTTCACAGCTTTAAACATATTTGAGAATGCCTCAGGGTATTTACATGATTAGCGGAGGTGTATATTTACTAAATCTCAGACTGCAGCACCTAAGATTTAGGGTGTTAGAGAGCATGCCGTGTAGCTCTTTCTGCTGGGTCGGCGAGCCCGGTCCTGGTGACTGGGTTCCAATGCACCTGGCAGCTGTTCCTGCAGTGCTGAGAACCTGTACTCATGCAGTGAGTACTGTTCGAGGTTTCTGACCTTTAGGGCAGATCCAGGGGGACAAAGCAGTGCTTATGGGGTGTACAGGGGCTTAAGGACACCCCCGCCCCAGCCAGTTGTTTGAATCATGAAATTTGAAGAGCCTGGGAGACCCAGCGTCTGACTAGAGGAACAGGCATTAGGCCTGGTCCAGGGGTGGCTGGGGTCAGCTTTGCTCCAGCCACTGGATGAACTTGGACCAATCACACATTTTCTGGCCTCCTGTCGTTTTTGGGTGAGATGTCCCAGGACACCACATTTTTCACTCCACCTATACCTGTTGTCGGCTCTAGGCACCAGGATTTCAGTTGAGCTCAACACTGCCCTTTTGAGTCAATTATAACATGTCTATGGCCCTGGCTGGTGTGGCTCAGTGGATTGAGTGCTAGCCTGTGAACCAAAAGGTCTCTGGTTCAATTCCCAGTCAGGGCACATGCCTGGGTTGTGGGCCAGGTCCCCAGTAGCATGTGTACAAGAGGCAACCACACATGGATGTTTCTCTCCCTCTCTTTCTTCCTCCCTTCCCCTCTCTCTAAAAATAAATAAATAAAATCTTTAAAAGATGTCTGTGAATGCTGAAAAATACACTAAAAATGTACCCACTTGGAGTCACGGATTTTTGAAAGTGCATTTCAGTTCATTAGTGTCTAGTCACTGTAACGACGCGTTCCTTCCAGGTTCCGAGGTGCTGGGGGAGGAGCACCTGCTAACCCTTTCACTGAGCGCAATCACGCTGCGTGTGATAGGGTCCGGGATGCCGTCACAGAGCTTAGAACTTCTGTTCCCTGTTCCCGTATCTCAAAGGATTTAATCGCCTTGTCTTGGACTGTAAAACTCATTCCTCTTTGTGCTTTAACTGTTTCATCTGGAATTAGCGAAAGAGTTGCTACCTTCAAATGCAGGAATACCATGATTATTAGTAAGCATATTTTCAATACTCTGAATGAAACTGTGGAAATTTTAAAATACAAAGAAGTCCAAAGGAGTATTTGTCAATATTATTTTTAAGTCTCAACATCTTCATAAAACAGAATAAAATATAATTCCCATGGCTGAGGTTAAGTAAGTTGTGAAAACCATAGAGTGAATCCTGTACCATGCATTCATTATATACATAAGTATGTATAATTGCCTTTGAGTACCGAGAGATGTTCACAACCTAGAAGAATTACAAAAGTAATACAAAAGTAGTAATAATAACAGGCTTATATTCCTCCAACTGAAAACTATACATAGCACAAATCAAAGCTGTATTCACTTAAACTTTTAGGGAAACATTTAGGCTCCCCCTTCTACGTAATAAAGCTTCATTTAAAAGATAATTTAGAATATTTATTCACTTATAACTTCTTTTCAACACAAACAGTTGCACTTTAAATTCTGTGCATGTATTCAACCTTTGCAAATACACACACATCTTACCTTCCCTTGGGATAACTGGGACCTTGGGTAGTTTGACCTACTCGGAGTCCCCTGTGCTTTCAAAGCCGTATCGAGATTAATAGTCAATTTTTGGTTGTTACAGTGGAGCTCCCTCCAGGAAAAAGTTTCTCTTCATCTTCTTTGTGCCATTATCACTGACACTATTTTAGTTCACTTTTAGTTCACTTTTTTTGTTGATGTCACTGCCTCAGCTTGTCCTTCAGCTCAATCCTGAGAAGTTTCGCATGAACCGTGTAACTCTTTCCCTTTACCCCCAAGTACAAGCTGCCCTTGCCCGCTCTTAGACTCAGCAGCCACGCTCCTGAGAACATGCTTAGAGAAAGGTCTGCTTAAGACAGGCCTAGGCTGTACTGACAGATGACCCCAGGCATTATTCACTCTCGAGTGGAAGTGGGAAATCAAGAGAAGGCTGAGCACAGAGGGCAGGGAAGAATGACAGTGTCTCAGTTCCCCAGGACGTACCACACGCTGCCTCCATCGGAGAGGTCACAGACTGAATTCCGAGATCAGACAGACCCCCAGTGCAAAAGCAGATAGATCCATTCCAAGGTGAATGCCTTTTGTATCATTTGGTGCTTTGGATTTTTCATGAAATTCCAATATATGGCCTGGGAATGCATTGGCTTTTTTCACGAAATTCTAATATATGGCCTGGGAATCCCGTAGTGGTGGGGAGCAGAGTTGAGAAAAGCCATAGGAAGGAGAGAATTATTTATGTTTGACTTCATTTCTATTATTATTCACCTCGATTCTTTTGAGAACAGACTGAATGAATAGGAAGAGGCAACTAAAACCATGCTATGCGTTTGTGGGAACTGTAAACGTGGAAGTGAAGAAAAGTGTTTGGTGTAGCAACATAACTGAAATGAATTAAAAACTTCCGAATTTCACCTTTCAGAGAAAAAGTATTAAACCTCAGTTCAAAAGGCTGGTTTTAAAGAACTAGGAGCAAGGAAGCCACAGTTTTAGGCTCCAAACAGAATAAAGCTCCAATTCATTACAAACAGATGCTGGGGACTTACAAACAAAGTTGTGTTCATTGATTACGTAACTAATCATTTTATGGAGCCCACTTCACCTGATTTTAAAAGTAGCTGTTAGAATGTGCAGCTGTTACAGGCTGCCTGTGTGTGACAACAAATGAAAATGTGTCGGTGTGCATCTGCAGGCACGTGTGTGTTTACACATGGGACTATCCTACCGGTCAATCGTGCCAAAGTGAAAAAAGGATTTACTCATCACATTGTCAGCACCACGGATGGGACTCGGCTTAGCAACTGCCAGGCTTCAATCTTCGCATTACAGCTCCTTATCACTCCTCCCACTAGATCCCGTCTCCTTCTCCCCGTGCACCTAGCATGCTCACGTGTACACACACACACACAGACACACAGACACACACACGAGTGAGAAGCGAGTTCCGCTTGCTTCTCTAGCCGGTCACCGGAGCCCATCTGCCTCACTTTACCTCTGGCCCAGGGAGGATGCCGGCCGCCGCGGGCTCTGTCGCTGCCATCAGTCTCGGCTGGTCTCCCCTGCGGATTCAGGCGACCGCGGGCCTCTGTGTTTTCAACAGGTACCATGGTAGAAGTTACAGCCTTTGCTTCGGCACCAAACCACTCCCCCCCGTGGCAACAGTGGTCACTTTCCCCATGGTCGCATGCTTAAGAAGGTGGAAAAAAAAAACTTCAGGCGAAGCCAATGTGATTTGTGACCAACTTTGTTTCTATTTCCGAAGGCTTTGCCCTTTTCGGTGACACAGGCTGTTGCTATTCCCAGCAGCCTATCACAGGCAGTGGGAGGGCCATGTCTCCGAGGACTGTTTGTGCCTTCAGACGCAGGGCTGGGCGCTGGGGGTTAACAGGCTTGGGAAGAAACGGAGCTCCGACTCAGCATTTGGCCGTTAACGCTTGAGTCCTGCACCTTTGGAAAGAGGCACGGAAAAGAAACAGATTCAAACGTAGGCTGAGAGTGAGGGCCCAGAATACTCACAGATGGTATCAGTTAATCTTGCAGAGAGAGGAACAGTTTATGCCAACACATACCAGAAGGGAAAGTGTGTCAAATTTTCAGTAAGACTGTTATGCCAAGACTCGTGACACTTACCAGTTTACACAAAGCATAAAACATCTTTATTGTTTCAACCTGATTGTACTCCAGGTGGATGTTTCTTGTACTCCCTCTCCAAGGCCTGCCAGACAAACCAAGGCCTGAGACCAAGCGCACCCACACACTCAGAACGGATACATTCTGTGGACTTCTTCTACTCTGGGATTACAGCAAAGTTATCCAGTTTATTGATGCTCAGTTGTCTTTAAGGGAGGAGCCCACCCCAAGTCTTCCTCCAGGCTGTATGATGGCCTGGTTCTAGGAGGTGGGCATTTCCAGTTCCAAGAGGCCAGACTATATGCCCCGGCGTGTGGGCATGAGGGCCTCATAACTGGTGACAAAATCAGGCCATGAGAAAGGATTTTTTTTCCTGATATTTGAGTATATTTATATAAAGGGTTTTACAGAGTTCTGGCAGTTGTTTTCGGCTATGTATTCAGCAAATCATATTTATTGAAAATTTTTGAGCAGAAATTAGAAGTATTTTAGAAAACCATTAAGAGTGAAAAGTAAAATTCATGGAGCACCTATTATGTGCCACAAATAGTGGTAAGGGCATGAACTCAGTTGATTCCTGTGAGGAAAGCCCGCGAGGCCGAAATCCCTAGAACGGAAGAGGAAACGGAGGCCGAGGAACTTGCCCAGCGTCTCGGCGAGTCAGCGGTGGTGCAGAGACTATGAACAATGGACTGTTGATTGGGTGTCCAATGCCACAGCTCTCTCAGAGCCTGAACTCCCAACCCTACCCTTCCCTGATTTTCTTGGCTTCCTGCACTTTCAGCCAATCTTGACCTGAAGAAGTTTCCATGCGTTATGGCTTTCAGACTAGTCATTCCTGTGGACAAGTTTGTGTTTATAGATGCAAAAGCTAACCCACATGGGACTCACCTTCAGGATTTTGGCTGGATCATAACACAGCTTTAAATTAATTTATCATTTGCACATTGTTTGGTGATCACTAGATATTTCTCTATGTTTCTTATCCTTTGGAGAATCAGGTAGCAAATGAAAACAAACCTGTAATAATTCAACTAGTATTTATTATGTACCTATTGTGTGTCTGCTAATAGTGCTGAAAAGTGGAAGTCTCCAAACATAGCCCAGCCCCCTCCTGATGAAGAGGTGAGTAGTTCAGAAGTGCACGGATCAGCTTGTACGCACTCAGGAATGTGCAGTGTGGTGATGCTTTAGTTTTTATTTATAGCCAGGAGTGCTACGATTGTAGGAGCATTCATTTTTATTTGTCAGACACATATTTCTCATCAGGTCCCCATATTTTCTTGACTTCTATCTTCTTGCTGTTCCAGGACAATGACCTCAGCTGGGGGGCATGTTCTTGTAATGAATCAATTGTATGACTGCTTTGTTTTTAATCCCAGGCTCGGTTTCTACAGAAGCTTTATGGCACCATGGAGGTGTTGAGTGTTTTGTGTAGTCTTTGACTAGGCGAAAGATACACCTGATTCCAGAATTCCTTACAATCGCTAAAAGCAATTCAATGATTCTCGCTTGGTTACCTATAGCCCAGCCGCACTGGGACTCCTAAGGCTTAAACCCAGAAATCAAAAGGACTAAGCAAACAGCGTGACTGGCCACAATGCTCCCTGCTGCATCAAATTCTGTTGACACTCCACTGTTGGCCCAACATGGCCCACAGAGATCCCAATCTCTGTGCTGACTTTCTTAACTCAAAAAAAAAAAGTTTAGGAAGAAAATTACTTTTACCCAGCCTAGCAGGGAATATTCTCCTGCCTAAATTTGCTAAGAACCCTGTTGTTCCCCTCCACAGTATTTTGCATGCTTATAATAATGTACTTATTCTAGTTACACACAGTGATTTTATTATACCTACTTAATCATCTAGATAGTAAGATTCATGAGCATATACACTATCTGTGTTTGGCTTATTATGATATTCCAAGTGCCTGGCACAGAGTAAATACAAAGTGAATATTTGTTTGCTGAAAAACTGATCCTGAGGCAAGTTAGTAAAAAACTAAGAAAATTTCTTGGCAAGTGGAATGGGGAAACTGAGACACAGAGCTGAACAAACCGGCTGAGCAATTCACAGCCAGATACAGAAGGTCAGCCAGATCTTGCCCACCCTCCTGTGGCTTTTCCTCCCCTGGGGCATCACTTGTCATGAGGACAAGACCCCCCTACCCTGGTCATGACCAATCAGTACAAACCATGACGCTGGAAAAGCTGAGGAATATTCTACTGAGATCTCCCCAGACCTTCCCTATAATTCCTACCTTTGGAAAAAGAGATAAAACCCCCAGAGACAAGGAAGCTGGAACACCCTCCAAGGGGCACACTCACCTGAATCTTCCTTTTGAGTGAATTCTCCCTTAAACTCTCAGGGTCCCCATGAGATTTGCAACCAGAGGAGCAATGGGCAGCAGCAGCTTGTCCCAGACGAACCTCCTGAACCTGTCTCCAAGACCCCCTTTACTCCAACTTCCCAGTGAGCTAAAGCCTTCTTAGGCTCATGTCTGCTCAGTAGGATTTCTAGAGGGCTAAAGCAGCCCCACCTAGGCTCTCTCGCTGCTTCTTCTACTTTTTTTGTTTCACTGTTCCCAGCTTCAATAAACATACTCTCAAAATCACCTAAACTCGTGTTGTGAAATTTTCCCTGCATGAAGTCCAGAACCCACATGCTACAGGCCAACCCTATGCAGACCCTCTTAGGGCCAACTCCCCTGTCAGGTAACAGTCCCTATAAATCCAACTAACTTTAGCACTGCCAGGATGTAAACTCCGAGAAGACAGGCACATGCCAGTCTTGTGCACTAGTCCATCTCTGTATCCGCATCTCTGAGCACAATACCAGGCATGTAGTAGACCCTCAATAAATATCCAAGTAAATGAGCACTCACAATGGAGTTTTAAATGAGCTGAATAACTCTTTAGTTTTTTAACAGCAAAACCCACATGCAGATTGTGTATAATGCTTTGTCCTTTCTCCCTCCTTTCTGTCAATCTCTTTAAGATAAGTGTCATCACAGGCTGTCCTTCCTCCATGGAGTTTGAGTCACTACCATCACTAAAAACTATTGTTCCATCCAAGCAATGTGTAATCAGCAGACAGACAGTGCACCCCATGTAGCCCCACTAATTTTGCTACGTACCATTTTAGACCACTTGTTCATAGGCAATGCTATCCAATCCAAAAATACATATCATAAGAAGGAACAAGCCTCCCCCTGAGTGCCTGTGGGGAGGTCTTCTTAGGATTGAAGCCAAACCTTGCCAATTTAGTCTTTGAGCTTTCCATTCCTGGCGGTGACTCCTGGCGGTGACTCCTGGCGGTGACTCCTGGTGGTGACTTTCCATTCCTGGTGGTGATGGAAGTGTGCAAATTAGTAAGTGGATGGCATAACTAGCATTTGCTCTGAGAAGATTTTGCCTGGCAACATGATTTGTGCCACAGAAGACACACCCATTGTTTTCTTACTCATTCAACAAACACGGATGTGTAGGGATGGGATGGCTTCATCAGAAGAGAGTGAGAGCAATCTCTTTGACCTCGTGTATACACACTGAGGAAGGGCCACGCAAGGCCACAGCAAGCAAGTGACCATTCATACGCCAAAAAGAACAGTCTCACCAGGACCTAACTGCTCTGAGACCCTGACCTTGGACTTCAGCCTCCAGAACTCCAACTGAGCTGAGGCCCCAGACACACGGGGGAATCTGTCTTGGTGAACTCCCCCCTGAATATAACAGCATGATGTCCCCGCAGTCACCACCACAGAGCGGAGGGACTATCCAACCATCCCACAGGATCATAAACATAGTAAACTTTTGTTTTAAAGTAAAAAAATACATATTGTCACTTACAAATTGACCAGACAGGTAAGAGGGCATGAGAGAGCAGGCAACAACATTACACAGCATGTGGACATTTACATACCAGGCCTACCTTGTTGGCATTTTTTCCTTATACTTTTCAACCTTGGGAAGTAAGTACCATGACCTCCATTTTGTAGAAACTGAGATGTAGACATTGATGGCACACACCTCAGATCAAAACCTGCTTTCCGATGCTTTAGCATGAAAGTTTCAATCATAAAGAACACCTAATTCCATAATCAACATTTTACTGTGTGTGCTCTTTACCCAGCTCTCTGTGTGCCAAGCCTTCTGGCCGTCCATCAATCTGCAGTACTGTCCACGCATGGCAAAGTAAGCTGCCACGCTTTGGGGTGTGTATCATCAACGGGGGCTTAATGTACGTTCAGGTTCTTTTTTATCTTTTGAGACTTACAATGAAGTGCACAGATCCAAAGGGTACCGTTACATGAGTCCGGAAAAATGCATACGTGTGTACAATCCAAGTCCCTGTTAAGTTACAGAGCATGACCATCATTTCAGAAAGCTCCTTTATGTCTCTTCGGAGTAAATTTCCACCTCAACCTCTGGAAACACCAGTGTTCTGATGTGTTTCTACACGGGTCACCTCCGCCTGTTCTAGCTCTTCATGTATTGGAATCAGAGTATGTCCTCTTGGA
Source organism: Carollia perspicillata (assembly GCA_004027735.1). Lineage (NCBI taxonomy): Eukaryota > Metazoa > Chordata > Mammalia > Chiroptera > Phyllostomidae > Carollia > Carollia perspicillata. The sequence goes on along the minus strand of PVKM010021813.1, from coordinate 10,788 downwards.
TAAAAGGCTTCTGAGCATAATTTTACTCATCCATGATTTTGTCTGTGTTAGTAATTCAGTCTGCTTGTATCTAAATAGTACTCCATGAACGACTATATCAAAGTTATTTATCCCTTTCCCTATTGATGGACACCTGGGCTGTTTTGTTTGGGCTGTTATAAATAAAGCTGTTATAAGCATTCTTGTACAGGTCTTTCTGCAGAACACGACATTTCAAAGCACAGCGGTGTAAGTCCCTTTGATTCCAAAGTCCACATGTTTTCCACCGCTCCCTGTTGCTTCTCTGTGGTGCATCCCATTGCATTGTGTTATGTAAAATGTGCCTCGGGAGCTTTTTCCTAAAATGGTTCATTACAGTGTAAACACAAATGGGGAAATATGACCTTTCAGGCAAAAACCATCCAGATATAAATTCAGCTACTTATTGACTATGTTCCAATAAAATACTCATCATTTTATGATTTTTGGAATTATGTTACCTGCTTATATTATTGAAGTAACTCCTTTGTCTAAAAGTTTTCTTTTTCTCTAAAAATAACTTCATTACTCATGTGTAGAATAATACCAATTATAACATTGATTAAAGCTCCTCAGAGTGCAGAAGCATTCTTAAATTCATTGATATGACCACTTGATGTGAATTCATATAATAAATCATTAAAAGATAGCAATATAAAAACATGTTATTTCTATTATTTTAAATGGGTAAATCAGAGTGGAAAATTGCATGCTGACTACCATTAAAATGAATTTTTAAAATCTATGTGCAGCCCTGGCTAGTGTGGCTCAGTGGATTGGGCACTGCCCTGCAAACTGAGGGGTCACTATTTTGGTTCCCAGCCACGGCACGTGCTTGGGTTGTGGGCCAGCTCCTCATTTGGGGGCTTACAAAAAGCAACTAATCAATGTGTCTCTTATACACTGATGTTTCTTTCCCTCTCTTTCTCTTTCCCTTCTCCTCTCCCTAAAAGTAAATAAATAAAATCTTTCAAAAATTTCTACGTGCGTATTGGTAAGACTTACAAGGGAACTTGGAAAATCTGAAAGTAGCTAATATGTTAGAATAGTAATCTTAGGTCACATTAAGGAGTTTAGGCCAATCTTAATTATGTGTGAAAAGCGTTTTCTTAAAAAATGTTTTTTAATTTTGTTGTAATGTTATATATCTAAATATAATTGGGAAAAAAAGTTCTTCAAATTTAGGGCTGCCATGTACATCTAGTTATACACTGCACAACTATAGCTGGGCCATCCCCAATTCACAGACAGCAGAGGTTTGTTTGTTTACAAAACAAAATTTCCAGGAAATAATGGTAAAAGTCACAAAGAAGGAGCAGCTTTTTCTAATTTGCACAGAGATGCATTTGGCCAACTCATAGGGCTGTTCACGTTATAATCTTCCTTTAAACGGTGCTGTCTGCTCTATTGGTTGGTCTAAGACGGCCTTTGCATTGCTTAACCACATCACATGAGCACCACTCCCCGTTCGATCGGCTATTTTTTCCAAATGAATTATGTCTAATTTTTAAATCTTTAGCACTATTCCTGTGCTCTCTGAATGGAGGCAATCAGAAAAAAAATTACTCAATGACTAAGCCTATCCTTCATTTTATACCACAATGTCAGAAAAGTTGCTCAGTGCTGTGTGACCACAGCAGCCTCTATTGCCTTGGGAGCTCTGGTCGACCTTCATTACATGTCTCCTTATTTGCTGGTCAGTGATGAGGGCACTGCATAGGTGACTGTCTCCACACAGAAGCTGCAAAGGTCTCTTTTCTGGCTTCCTTTATACCTAGGACCAAGCTCTGCCAAGCAGATCACACACCCTGGAGTTTGCACCCGAAGCTGGCAGCACAAACTGGCAGGACTGCAAACCCCATTCCAGCAATGACGGTGGCAGGGGTTCTGACTGTCCTGTCATGTTCAGCATTCAAGGTTGTGCCTAGTGGTGGCTGGACCAGCTCAGAGCAGGACTTTGGATATTATTTTTGACTGCCAAGTCTCCCAAGTTGGACCTGGCTTCTGAACTTATCTAGCTGAGTCCTGTTTCACGTGCGCAGAGGCAGATGAATCACAAAGTTAACAAGGTTTCAGCTCCAGGGCCCCACGCTCACACTGGCCCTTGCCAGGCCCTGGGGAGGGGCCTAGCAATGCAGTCATATGGTCATGCATTTTGGTAAGTTTGCAAAAGTAAAGTAGTAAACTGCAATCAGTTAAGAAGACCAACTCTTTGCACCCTGACACTGATATCTTCATTGTCACATTTTCTTTGTGTCAGGCAACATGGGAGCGGCCATGGAATATTTGGGATCCATTTTAGCAGCAGTTAAGCTGGGAAAATATTTGGTTTGGGTTTCATTTAGATGGCTTACAGCACTTTAGTGTGTCATTAACTGTGGCTAGTTCACCCGGTAAAGGAAAGTCTTCCAGGAATTCTCCCTCTATCCATGTGCTAATATGTGATGCACATATTCCACATTATCACCATGTAACATGAGCATAAAGAGGTGCAGGTCTACAGGTTGTCTCTCAATGTGAATCTCTCCCAAGGCTGCCATAACCCAGAGTACGTGGGCCATGGAGGAGAGCCATGCTGGAAAACAGACTGGGTTCTTTCTAGTCTCTCTGTAGAAAATAATGTCACATGTGCACACACACACACGGAGAAAACAACATTACATATGAAGAGGAGAGGGGGGAATATTTACAGAGATGTATCAGGCCATCTTGGACTGTGTGATGTTTATAATACTTGGCAGCTTTTAATATTTGTGGTTTATCCAAGTTAGTACTTACTTTCATTATTAATTTTGCGTTCTTCTTTGTTAAAATAAGACACAGCTCCCTTAATTTCTATAAATTTGGGCCCTACGGAACTTGGATCTGGCCTTGAATATGTTAAGGAAACAGAGTTCTTTCCAGATGGCCATGCTCACTAAAAATCTCCCCGGTTTACTCCCTTCGTCCCCACTGCCACGTGCTGGCTCCAGGCCATGCCCCTCCTCCCATGTGGACACACACAAAAGCCTCTGACAGGTTTGCTGGCCTGCATTCTGGCTTCTTGAAACCCCCTTTCCATACTGCAGCCAAGAAGATTTTAAAAAGACTCTAGTCCTTTAAATGGCTTCTAGCTGTTTTAAACCTTTCACCAGCTTCCAATTATTCTTAAACTTGGTCTAAATTCTGTCATGTGGCCTACGGTTCCCTGTGCAATCTGGGTCAAGCTGCCCTCTTCCAGACATGTCTCCTGCTGCTTCCTGACTTGAACAACCCCGCCACCGCCTGTTGCCCCGATATCACCGCCAGCATGACTAACCAGCTACACCAGACTGCTCACGGTCAGGAAGCCAACAGGGTAGGCCAGCATCCTCTCCTTTGGATCTTTTTCTCCGAGTTCAGTTAGGGACTGGTTCTTTCACAGTTCAGTGCCTGGCCCCATAAGCTGGCAGAAACCCTCCAAAGTGGCCTGGGAAATAGCTTCCGCATCACATGTACCTTTGTGCAGATGCCGCTAACTGAGGTTTAGTGCTCAGCTGCGAGGAAGTCTGGAAAATGCAGCTCTCTTATCTCCCTTATGAGAAGGAGGGTGGAATGGAGGTAGAGAGGGCCACTCCACTGTATCCACCGTAATGCTGAATGGCTGGGTTAATAGAACATAGGGGCTGAGGCCTGCAGTCAGGGCCGGAATTATGGTAGAGGGAGCAAAGGAGGTGTGCAAGATAAGAGAAAACCAGACGTAAAGAGGGCAGGAGAATAGAAAATCACAGTGAGGCAGAGAGATGGAATTCTACGGTCCCTTGAGAATGGTCTTTTTTGTTTGTTTGTTTATGAGGCCTGGCTGTGTGTTACACTCACCCTGAGGGGTTGGGGGGACCTTTTCCATCCCTTTGCCTTCTCTACCCATCTCCCTTTGCCTGGTGCTTCAGACTTCTCTGAGCTCTGTTTCCCCAGTTTGGGCCAAGTGCCCATGGCCCAGAGTGCTGCACTGATGTGGGGTTAGCACAGAGCACTGTAATGATTCACTAACCTGTGCTCCCCATGACACTGTAAGGCCAGTGAGGGCATGCCGTGACCCCCGTGTTCACTGCACCTCCTCTAGAGTCTAGGATGAGGTCTGAAAGCTTGAGGTACACACAAAATATGTGCTGAAATAAGAAATGTAGAAAAACATAGAGGAGAGGGTGTAAGCAATAAAATTTTAAATTGAACTTGTGTCATTTACAGTATGATTTTGAAAATAAGATTCTAGGACTAGATTTGGTTTTAATTCTAACTGTACCACATACTAGCTCTGGAAACTCTTTATGCCTCCTTTTCCTCATCTCTAAAATGGGTTAATAATTGCACCTATTTTATAGGGTTCTTACGAGGAATAAGTGAATTAACACAGTAAGTACTTAAAATAGTATCTGACCACAGTGATCCTCCATAAATGATAGCTTTCATTGCTGCTGCATCCAAGGGACTCTATAGAATATAAGGTAATAATAGAAAAAATACTGGTTCAAGAGTAAGGCAATATACATTCTAATATTGGACTTCCTGTCTATTATCCACATGACTTTGGACAATTCAAATCATCCCTCCATTTTCTCAATTCTAAGATGGGGAGACAGGAACTTGTTTTGCCTAAAGCTACTAATTTTTTTGTTTTTGCCAAGCAGCCAAGCTCCCTTCATTTGGCAATGTCCTCATAACTTCCTTTCAGGAAATCATGTGCTGTTTTATGGTGGACCATCCCTCAACCAAGGGGCGGGCTTGTAACTGCCCGCCATGACGTTCAGATGTGCTGTCTCTGGAATGCGAGTCTTGAGGGGCGACAGAAGGCTGAGCCTGGCTGGAAAAGTCAGTCCTTGCCAGTAGCAAAACCAGGAAAGACCGCCTACTAGTTCCCATTACTCATTTCTCCAGAACTTTCCTGGTTCTTCCCAAGACTTTGTTCTTCTTATTTGTCCTTCAGTTCTGCAAAACACTTCAAAGACATGCAATAGGTTCATTCCTGGCTAGTGTTGGCCAGAGTCCAAACATTCCCTAACATAAATTCTCTCAAAGGATTTTAATTGAGAAAAAAAATCAGAAAAGTATTTGAAAAAAAATTTTAAGGTGCTGTGTAAATATAATTTTTTTATCAGCGGGACGGCAAGAGTCACCCTAGAAGAGAATCACGTTAACGCTCAGTCTGTGTGTTTATCCCATCAGTCACGCTTTCTCTTTCTAAAAGAGAATAGAAGCAGCTTTTGCCAGTAGGCTGGCAACTGACACAGTGGTGATAAACCAGAAAGGTCCACGAATCTCTAGCCTGCACAAAAGCACGACCTGACTCAACATTTCACTGAGCTGCATACCGCCTGGAAGCCTCTGGGCAGACCTTTAAATGTCAGGAGGCTGGCCCGACCTACCAGGAGAGAAGGTGAGAAGAGAAAGTGCCAAGTAGAAAGGATGGGGGTTACACCTCTATTTTTCAGCCTCCATCTTTAGAGAAGCGTCGTAAACAAGGGAGCATCCCTGAAAGGGGTCATTCACACACATTTGTGTCTTTCCACAATGCCAGGTTCATCAGGGGACACCTCCCCAATGAGCCAATAAAGACCCACACAGGTTACACACAGAGACGGGGAGCTTACCTGACAGACGCAAGCATAGTAAGAGTTTCGCACAAAATCCTGGTCATGGGCTACATCCTCAGGTAGAGAGGTGGGCCTTGGTCTCCAGCCGGAGGTCTATAGTGGCGGCATGTGTCTGGTGGAGTGAAAATCTGGCAGGACTCCAAGCATGACCCATGGTACAGCCAAGCTCAAGTGTTGGGTGGACGGACCTCTGAGTTCTTAGAGCCCCCAAGGCGTCCCACTCACATTAGTATGCAGATGGAGTCTTTGTCCTAGTGCTCAGACTTGTGGATTTGGGTGTTCCCTGGGCCTTTCTTAAAGGCAATCCCACTATATCCCATTACCTCAGTCTTGACCTAGCATTTGACATGACTGTCATGGCTAACAATGACTCCATGCTGGGTTGTCAAGTTGGCCAAAGAGTTCTCTCTGCTCTTGCTGACCACAGGAGATTACTCACAAAGTGGTAGGGGTCGATGCTGCAGTCTTTTCCTTATTGGTAAATAGAGCTGATACCTGAAGGCATTAGGAAAGGAAAGAATTTGCTAGAACCGCACTTCCTACTTCATCTTCTGCAGAGCTTTGATGTCCCTTGAAATGTTAGTAGGCATTCTGAGAAGTTAAAACATTTGAGGGCTCCTTCGTTACTTAAAAAGTTTGAGGAATTCTCCCTATCGTATGTTGTTCTTGAGTCACCCAAAATATTTTAATTTCTAAGAAATTTTTCAGTATAGGCACTAAATAGCTTTAATGTAGGTTTCTCATAACAGCATTAATTTTAGATCCTTAATTTCTCCACCAAAACCAATTTATTTTCATTCAACTTTAGGGAGGCACAGTTTGGAAAATCTGCACTGAAGTGTTTGTGGAATGCGGCGGCTTTGCTCATAGCAGGCCTCAAACCCAGATTTGCTCTTCTCTGCTGCCCCCTTTTGATAGATGGAAGGAAGAGCAAGTTTCCAGCTGAAAGGGGCTGAGATGGCAGTTAGGTGGCTGCCAGTGTCTTCAGGGAAGAGAGCAAAGAGCCATGTCAATCCTGGGCATCGCTTTTGTCAGCTGTTCTGTTCAGTTTTTGTTTGTGCTGCATCTATGCCTGACCAGGTATCCTTGGGTCTTGGAGTAAAGGGAATATGGATGTTGATTCAAAAACTCATTCATCCATCCATACAAATATCTGTGGCATGTTTATTAATAGTGTGCCTAATGCAATGCAAGGTGACAGGGATAGAGCAGTGAAGGAGGCACTCCTGTGGAAGAACCGGAGACTCTTCCAGACTGTCTGACTACATGCGTTGCACCTGTGCCTGACCCCCCTTTGACTTGCATATCCTCCCTTTCTAAATACAGATTTAAAGGCTGAAGCCTTCGGTCAAAACTTCTATCATCCGATGACCATCTTTTCACCGTTTTCCAGGTCCCAAATGGTACTTAGTGAGGACATTTGCTTTTCAGCCATCAATGCCCTTCTTCGGTTAGTATAATTTTCACTGTCTTCAAAATTCTTATTTCATTGTCTTAGACTGCGATTTGAGGCAGAATTTACCACTTGAAGCTATGCTGGGCATGGAAGGGTATTTGCTCTGGGAAAAAATGTAATGGAATTCTTCAGGTGCAAAAGTGTCACCCTGAGCACGAGGCTTTCTAGGGCTCAGGAGAGTTTTTTCTTTTTCTTTCATTCTTTTTTTAAAAAATGTATTACTTTATGGTCGTTCAATTACAGTTCTCTGCATTTTCCCCTCACACTCCCCTTAACTCCAGCCAAACCCACCTCCCTCCCTTGCTTCCACCCTCCCCCTTGGTTTTATCCATGTGTCCTTTGTAGTAGTTCCTGACCCTTCTCCCCACTGTCCCCTGCCCTTTCCCCTCTGGCTATTGTTAGATTGTTCTTAATTTCAATGTCTCTGCTTATATTTTGTTTGCTTTTTTCTTTTGTTGACTATGTTCCAGTTAAAGGTGAGAGCAAATGGTATTTGTCCCTCACCACCTGGCTTATTTCACTTAGCACAATGCTCTCCGGTTCCATCCATGCTGTCGCAAAGGGTAGAAGCTCCTTCTTCCTCTCTGCTGCATAGAATTCCATTGTATGAATGTACCATAGTCTTTTGGTACATTTGATCCACTCATTTGCTGATGGGCACTTTAGTTGCTTCCAGCACTTAGCTATTGTAAATTGTGCTGATATGAACATTGGGGTGCATAGGTTCTTCTGGTTCTTTTTCTAAAAATAACTTTATATGTTGATTTAATTTTTCAATTACAGTTGAGTTCAATATGATTTTATATTAGTTTCAGGCATACAAGGAGTGTTTTTTTTTCTGATGCATAATCATTACTGAGTAAGAAAACTGATCTACAAAGGAAACTATTAACTATTATATAGTAGAATTATTCACTTCATATTATCTTTTATTATTAAAATTATTTTAAAAAACATTTGTTAACTCCAAACTCCTTGTGTTTCTGAGTCTGATGTGGGGCTGCTGTGCCCTCAGCCCTTCAGAGGCAACTTTCACCCTGCCTTGTCCCTGACAAAGGACAAGTCCAAGGTCAAGGGACAGGTAAAGAAAAGAACAAAGATTAATGTCATGCCCTGGTAAATATAATTTTCTTTTGCCTGATTTTCTCAGGTACTTTCTATTTCCTCCTCTACATACTAAAATATTTAAACACCATAGCAAACAATTAAAAATGTGCAGAATGGTCAAATTTTCTGTGGTCAGGAAACTGAGTGATGAGTAAATTTTTTGATGAACATTCTAAAAGAAATTTTCTTTTAGTCATTATTCTAGTATGCACCGCACACTTCCCTGCCTTAGTAAACATAGGCTAGGAAGAGATGAAATGCTTTCTGCATTACTGTGGGGAATGAGTGTGTTGCGTTGGGAATGAGTGTGCCCCGAAGGGTAACTGTTGTGTGGAATTACCCAACTGACTTTGCTCCTTCACTCCGCTGCTTCTGGCTGGTGGTCCTCAGACATTTTTGCTCAAGTACCCCTTAAAATTTTTGAAAAACTCTTGAAAACTTCTGTGCCTCTTCACACATTTTAAAGCCGACATCTAAATGTTTTGCCATACATTTAAATAGTTACAAAGTCAGTATTTTCCAGAGTACTCAATAATGTCTATAATCTTTAAATATATTCATTAAAAATAAGGAAGTATAGATTCAGCCTGTGGATAATATCTGTCACATATCCTGATAGGCTTCAGTGGCACACCAAACAGCTGAATAATATTTTCCACCAGGAGATACTGAAGCTTGTTAATGTGCATGTCCTGTGCTGTTCTTCTCATTGTTGAAAATAGATGGATGGTAGATGGAAAGAAGGATGGGGATCGGCCTGAGCTGGGACCTGAGACTTGAAGTTTGCGTGAGGAGCAGGCAGGCTTGACACCTACGTCACATCGGAAAAGCTGTTACTAAAGCACCTACAGCTACCGAGTCCTGAAAAGACACAGAGGAATCCTGAATGCATATACTCAGCAAAATAATCCAGTATAAAAAGGCTACGTTCTGGATGGCTCCAACTTTAATGGCATTTTGGAAATGGCAAAACCATGGAGACAATACAAAGATCAGTTGTTGTCAAGGGTTGAGGGAAGGGAGGAATAAATATGTAGAGCATGGAGGAATTTTAGGACAGTGGAACTGCTCTGTGTGATACTGTAATGGTGGCTGCCTGTCTTTAGACGTTTACCAAAGACTGTAGAATGTACGACGCCGGGAGTGATCCTTAATGTGGACTATGAACTCTGATTATGATGTGTCAGTGTGGTTTCATCAATTGTAATAAATGTGCTGCTTTGGTGGGGAATGTGACAGTGAAGGCAGGAAGAATGTAGAAAATCTCTGCAGTTTCTGCTCAATTTTACTGTGAATCTAAACTTAATATTAAAAAAAGAGTCTAAAGAAATAAAAGCAACTACATTTGACCAAGTTCAGTCTGAACTGGCTTCTGAATGTCTTGCAGGTGCTATAGTGCCAGACTAAATCCTTCTCACCTGGGGAACCACGTCAATGCTTGTCTGCTGTGTAGGTGCCATTGTCTTTCTGGGGCCAAAAAAGAAGGTTAACCCCTTTACAATGGGGATACAACTCCAGGGAGCAAGCGGAAATTTCGACAACCATCCTGAGAAAGAACAGACCTAGAAACCAAAACCAAAAACTTTGAGGTCAGGGATGAGGCTGGGGGAGGAGGGAAGGAAATGTTCTTTCTCTTGGACTTTGGGGAAGAAGGGTTCAGGGAAGAGAGGTGTTACTAAACTAAAGGGCATTCGTCTGCCCATGTGCATCAAAGCCTGAGAAAACATGAAAGGAGTTTGCAGCATAACAAGTAAAGGTTTCTTTAAGGAAATGGTGCCGAGCCCAGAGACACAGGTGAGTTGGTGCACCACAGCCTGGCGCACGGTAACTAAGGGAATTGGTGTGTAGACTGTACTGACTTGTTTTGGCCAGGGTAGCAAGTATTTAATTGACCATTGCATCAGGTCCTGATATCGTCATGGCGTCATTCTGTCTAGTTTCATGAGGTTGTGGTCAGTAGGGTCATTCCAGTTTCATGAGCCCGGGGCTAAAACACCACTGAAGTCAAGATGTTATCTTTAGTTTTACCAAAATTCTAGTTCTGTCATCAACAGACTATAGGCTTTGTTCCTAAGACTGTTTGATGCTGACCAGAATCTGTCCTAAGGGCCTAATGATCAAGGAAGGGAATGGGCCTGCAGTGTGTGTAAAGGGAGAAGGGTCTGGCTAAAAGGAGGCAAGTGGGTCAGGGGACTATGAGACGGGACAAGGCTGACTTTAATTAAGGACAAAGTCGTAGTAAAGACACGAAGCTCCTGTGTGGTTACAGACGCAAGGCAGTGCTCCAAGAACTACTCCTGGAGGCCCAGGGATGGAGAGGAGTTGGCTTCTGGACCCAGAGGCAGGCAGGTGGATGGCAGTGAAGTTAAGGCCAGTCCTGTGTCTGAGCTGTTATCGGTGGCGTCTGCATTGTCTACAGATTTGACAAAATAGTTGCAGCTGGTCACAGCTACATTGTGGGGAGCTGAGGCAATGGTCCATGCTATAGTTCAGGACAGAGGCTGAGAGGGAAGCAGCAGCTCTCCGAGGGCCTCGAGGCTGTCTTTTCTCTCCTCTATAAACTCTGATGCCTGAGCAGCCCGCTGAGTGCCAGGGAAG
>PVKM010021812.1:0-22292 GCA_004027735.1 Carollia perspicillata | reverse complement strand
GTTCCCCCCAACCACTTCCTTCCTGTTTGTCCGCCTTTTCTAGAATGCTGCAGAAAGCGAGCATAAAGTGTGCACTCTCTGCGCCTGACTTCTTTCTCACGGCATAATGCTCCTGAGATTCAGCCAGGTTGTCGCGTATGTCGACATTTTGTGAAAGTTTTTAAGTTAACAAAAAGATCTTATATTTGAATATTAGTTCCATAGAAAATTAAATAGCCTCATTTTAAGTATTTTTATGAACAATTTTACACTTGTGTAGAGTCGCCTGGACATGTGAGTGTGTTAAAACTAACAAAAATACAAAAACTAAACCTTTGGATGATAATTTGAAGGTGTCTATGATTTTGTAGGTACATATGAACACACGCACACAGGACGGTTTATTCAGACCCAGGAACACGCATGGGTAAAGACAGACCTCAGAAGCCACAAACCTTTTTGGTAAAGGTTTGGTAAAGGACGTCACACCTTTTACTGACTATGCAAGCAGTTACATCACCTCCTTTCCATCGTTGGCTTGACAGTGCTAGCCATGCTCTTACAAGCAAGTAGCATGACTTAATGCGATTCTTACTAATAAAATCCAGAAAAGAATGCTTTTAGTTGATCTGAGAAAGGAATTAATCTGCTTTCTTGTCTTCACATTTTAATAGCCTTACTTTCCATCCTTACAAGATTTTGTTCTCATCTTTTAAAATGCGTTGCTGGACCATATCTGCACACATTGTTTTTTTACTGTTACCACTACTCGGATGTGGGGCCATGTAGGGGCTTTCACTCAGGTCATCGTGTGACCCAGGAAGCTAAGGGGCTCCTTCCCCACTAAGAAGATGAGAAAATGAAGACTCGGTTAGACCTTTTCTGTTCAAGTTCACACAAGGTGTTGGCAGTAAAACCCATGAGCCTGGAATTACACTTGAGGCTGGAAGCCCACGCTCTAGCGAGATTTACTCCACTGTGGATTTCAAATAATGGGACTTTTTTCCCCAACACGTGTCATAGATTTTGTTCCACATTTCTGCTAAACCAGTGATTTTCAGGGTGCAGTATCATAAATTCTGGGGCAGGGCTCAGCACCCTGTGCATGAACCAGCCCAATCGTGCTATGGTTGTGCCAAACATTCTCACTTTGTATAACATAGATGACTGTATTTCATTCCTCACGGTTATCTGTGATCACAGGTAAAATGTTCGTTGTATGCCTGAGAGATCATCTAGGAACTTGGCCTCTCTTGATTCATTATTTTAGACAATATTGCAGTTGACAGAGCTATTTTAACAATTTTTCTGCAGTATTAATACAGTAGATTTACATATAATACTAACTAAAACTATCAGAGAGATAAGAAAATTCAAAATTTGACACAGACATCATTACTAAGTCAAGTCAGAACAGTGATTTCTCCCCATGAGAGAAATATTTTATGAAGCCGAGTCTGATTGGTTAAACGCTCAGCACGCTGAACTCCGCCCACCCTGCAGCAGGCTACCTGAGCTCCGCCCTTCGGCTCCTAGTTTACACTTGAGAACACTCATTTTACTGTTTATGACCTTGCTCACTTTAAAACTCGCACTCTTGGTCCCCAATATTTACAGATCTACATGGATATCTGTGATACGCCATTCTCTTTAAAATATGCCAATTCTCCAAGTCGTGTCACTAAGAAAGGATACCAACCGAGAGAGGATACGATTTTTCAAATTTGACGGTTTAAGCAGGTTTCGACACTTCTCTTTATAGCCATGTGAGTGCACGCGCACCTGACCAGACTCGGTGACAGACTGCACTCTGCCTCAGATGTCACAGGCTTTCGGAGTTCCCCCAGGAGAAGCTCTAGAGGAGCCCGGGGTGGACGCTGGTCCAGTGCTGTCGCACGCTAGATGACAACATCTCCCGTTCCCAACAGTGTGTCACTCGTGTCCAGGCCTCCTCGGGGACGAGACGGCTTTTCATCCTCAGAGAAAGCCCAGGAATGTAGCAAGGCAGGTGATTTTCTGCTAACACAGCCAACACTAAGAGATGCCAAAGCCAAAGTCAGTGACAGGGCGGGGTCAGGGCCGGCTCTCGGGGCCCAGCGACAGGCCCCTCCTCACAGCGCCGGCTCCGAGCTTGGAGCTGCTGCTCTTCAATGCCTGCTGTCTGTCTAGCCCAGGGAGGGCGTCTGTGTGTGTGGGGGGGTCGGCGCCGTACTCAGTTTACCCATCTCTTTGCAACGCAAATGGTAGGAAACTGTGCTTTCACTTGATTAATCTCTGAACCTCTGCTGTCTTTTCAGGCACCACGGCTCTGTACCTGTTCCTGGTTATGCACCCCTCCATCCTTAGTAACTCCCCCAGCCCCCAAACCTTTGAGGAGGTACAGTTCTTTAATAGAAATAACTACCACAGGGGGATTGATTGGTAAGATGGGTTATTAGTATAAATCTAAAAGTATATGTACTGTGCACTCACATTTATAAACTTTTAAGTGTGTAGCCACAAGTAAATGTTATCCTCTGCGCCTTAGAAATTGAATTCTGCAGGAGCGTGGAAGCTATTCAAACAAACTTTTCTCGGTTTTTGAGGGGACGTGCTGAGAGGCTTACGGGTCATTTCGATGTGCACCGACCGCCTTTGGCGGCAATCAATCTTGGGAGTGCAGGCAGAGGCCCTGCGCACAGCGGGCACCCCAGTGCCCCTGCCCTGAAGCAGACCCCTCCGCAGCCCTCTCTCTCCCTGTGCGCTTTGCAATGAAGTGACTCTGCCGTCCGCATACAGAATTTTCTACTTCGTTCTGGCGTAAAGGGAAAATAAATACAACTGGAAATGTGTATATATTTTATAAGTAATGAAAGCCCTAAAAAAGATATCAACAATATGCAAAATTTTATTTTTGGCCTTCAAATTCAATTTAGAAATATATCCACCATCTAAGGAAAATACCTCATTTGAAATGTCAAATATGCCCAAATACACAATATAAATACAATAATGCAGTAGGAGGAGATGTTGCAAGCATGTTAGTGATAAAACTAACTGGCAAGTTTTGCTGTTGAGGTGTAAATTCTGGGCAGAAAGTAGCATACAAGAGTGCAATTCTCACAATAACTCTGGAGCATGAGCATAAATAGTCTTCGTGTGTTTTCGCACAAATCGTTTGTGCACATTAACCCCTGCTATCAAATTGTATGATCTCGTTTGATAAGCATCAACACCCTTGAGACAGGCTTGTGGGTCGCCTGATGGAAAGACTGAGTGCCACCCGAGCCGCTGCCAGGGTCTGTGCACACTCTCAGGCTCCCCACTTCCCTGCCCGTTCCTCGGGACGGGGCTGGTGTTACCCTGCTGTGCCCTGTCAGAGGGCAGCTGGGAGGACCTAGAAGGCACCCTCTGTGTCAATGGCTGCAGGGCCATGGGCCCAGGGCACCTGCCTGCCTGCCTGCCTGCCTCCCCGCGGTGGAGGGCGTCCTGTGGGCCTGAGGACCAGGCCGGGGTCAGCGCTGCTGTGGGAGTGGGGAGGAATTCGACCCCTGGTGCCCTGGGACCGACGGCCATCTAGGAGAATAGTCGGTTGGAAGAGGAAGCTGTTCCTGAGCCAGTGATGTGCACAGGCTCCACAGCCACAGCAGGAAGTCCCTGAGCAGTTCACAAAGAGATGGCAGAACTAAGCAGAGGGCTAAAGAGCAACTAAAAAACTTATTTTTTTATTTTTTACAAGATTTTGTTTTTTAGAGACATGGCAAGGGAAGGAGAAAGAGTGGGAGAGAAACATCAATGTGCGGTTTCCTCTCAGGTGCCCCCCACTGGGGACCTGGCCCACAGCCCAGGCACGTGCCCTGGCTGGGAATTGAACCAGTGACCCTTTGGGTCACGGGCCAGCGCTCAATCCACTGAGCCACATCAGCCAGGGCTCAATTACAAATTTTAATTATAACTCACTAAAAAAACCCAACTGCAAACACTTTTGATGGGCACACTATATGTTTATAAAAGGCAATTGCACAAATAACAAACACCAGTAACTGCAATTACCTGTCTACTAGCAACAGTGACAGCCTTGTGCTCAGCATCAGTCCTCATGCACACCTTGTTTCTCTGTGAAGCACCTGCTGTCATTCTGGGGCCACAGAGCCACAAGGCTAAAGGTCACATGCCTCAGCGGGCCAAGGTCACCCTACAGAGCCTACCCAGACACCATCAGGTAACCTGGACCCGGGTCTGCGTCCCTCGGATAACTGGGGGACCCAGGGCTGCTGTCAGCGGCGGGTAGCCAGACACAGGCCCAGGCACCAGCAGGGCAGGGGCAGTGTTCGGATCCTGAACGCTATCTGCACCAGCCCCTCCACCCCTCCTGGGGCCCTGAGGAGCCCTTCTCAGAATCAGCACCCTTGAGACTAGCTTGTACTAAATACAAAGCCTTGAGACACTTGGGAGCCTTAGCCCGGGGCCCAGGCGGCCCCCAAATGAACCAGGGCCCTGAGGTGCGGCCCTAGCCCTAACTAATGCAGGTGCCAAGAGAGCAGACCCAGCCCTCCCAGATGCTCACGTGCATCTCCTTCCCCACAAAGGAGGCCGGAGTGACAGATCACGACAGGCAGTTTCCAGAAAACCCGAAAGGCTTTCTTTCCTCACTGCCCCAAGCTTCGAGACGGGGCTTCGTGGCACCTGCCAAAGTCTGTCATGTGTTGGCTGGAGTCCCAGCCAACAGACGGAAGACGTCCTTGCACCAATGTCAGTGACCCTCTGCTCAGGGACACTGTGCCCCTGGTCCAGGCAGCCCGGCCTCTCCGGGGCCAGAGAGAAGATGAGTGGGGGGCTAGAGGGTGAGGCCGTCCTGAAATGAAAGAAGCCCTGGTGTGTTACAGGGGCAGTTTGAAAACACCGGGTCTGTGTCTGTTACCTCCAAGGCCTTTTCCCCGACAGTAAGCAAAGCAACGAGAAAACATATTCATTCGGAAAAGCATTCGGGCCACAGGACGGGTGTTCTGTGTGCTTCCTCCTGGCTGGTCCCCGTGCGGGCCAAGTGCCTGGCAGACAGAGGCTCCCGTGTAGGGAACTGATGAACTGGCGGGACGCCGTGAACGTCTGCGTCCCCGGGGCTGAGCGCAAGCCCGTCTCACTCTGAGCGACGTTCCCTCCCCAGGTACATGGACCTCTTCCCCGTCCCATCGAACGCCACCGCGGAGCTTCTGTTTGAGAAGAGCGCCACTTACTTCCACTCCGAGGAGGCCCCCAAAAGAGCGGCCTCGCTGGTCCCTAAGGCCAAGATCATCGCCACCCTGGTGGACCCCTCGGACCGAGCCTACTCCTGGTACCAGGTGAGGAGACTTCAGACCGAGCCCAGCAGGTGCCGGGGGGCGGGGGGCGTGCAGACCTCAGGTTTAACCAAAGGACTTGCTCATTTTTATATCTGCAGAAGGGTGGATACATTTTTCATTGTTGCCAAGGAGAATCTAATTTTCTCCTTATGATTTTATTAATTTTGTACTCATTTAATTAATTTATTGAATAAAATGTGTTAGTGCAATGGGGAAATTAAAATATAACAAACCAAATAATACATACTGAGATATATCCATGTTTCTATATATGTGCATTTTAAAAGCCAAATGTTATAATACTTCAAGATCATTATTTTCCCCCAAATGTGCAATGCTGCTGTTGCTATCCATGTCGCCGCCCAGCAGCAGAACTGACCGCCTGAGGGGGGCGTCAGAGGCCTGCTCCATAAGGGCGGGGAGGCGGCATTTCCGGCTCGGCCAGCCACATGACCGGGCTCAGCCGCAGTCCTGCCCCTGTGTTTCAGGAGTGAGCTTAGCTGTGTCCCAGTAGAACTTTATTTACAATAAAGGGCAAACCAAATTTAGCCAGTGGGCTATAGATTGAGAAGCCTGACTCTGAAAGAGCTTAAATAATTGCTTGTACTAAGGAAAAATACCTTATAACTTAGCAGCAAAAGTAAATGCAAGGGCCCTCCCTGCCTGGAAGCCCGGCAGGTCCAAACCCTTCCCGGGCCTTCCGCACGTGCCCCTCGCCTTGTGTCTGATGTCGGGGAGGATGGGACACAGAATCGACCACTGTGAACTCATCTAAGAGCCTATCGTAATAACACTGATGCAGCAAACGCATGTTTGCCTCAATGAACCACTAAGAACAATGGAAAAAACCCGTCCTGGTGATATTTTCATCACCAGCTGGAAAAGGTTCAATAAAAAGCAGCCAGAATTGAGTACAAGAACACGACACGGAAAGAGCCGGTGTCCTCGGCCTCTACCGCGCTTCCTCATCCTCCGCCACTCGGCGGTCTGAAAACGCATCACGGGTCCACCCGGCCACTGGCTGTAATGACCACCATGAGCCCAGTGCTGTTGCAAACGTGATCTGACAACAAATGAACACGTGCAGGTGCTACATTCGCAGCTGCTTTCCGTGTAAGTAGAGGAACAGGTGTAAGTCAGCAGAGTCTATACCCAGAAGCTCTGAGTGACCCTCGGACTCCTACCGGGGGACAAGGGGACACAGGTCAGGCACGTCCATTGGCTGACACCAAATAGCTGCTGGGCACCTCCCTGAAGGAGGGAAGGCTCTCCACGGGGAGGTGTTTGGGTGAGATGAAAAGGGAGGGTTCTGTCAGCTCACCGCAGGGCTGCGTGCCCGTGAGGGGTTATCGGTGGGTTGGGCCTGACAAGCAGACTCAGGCTCCCATTTCCCTGGAAACCACGAAGTTCAGGTAAATGTGGAGCGGTGTGTCCAAAACCCCTTCTCTGAAACCCTGCACCCAAAAGGAAACAGGGTGCCCACACAGCCCCCCGCCCCCCACAGGGCAGGGCTGCCCCCTTCTAGCCAGTAGGACTTCGTGCAGGTGCGTTCCCGGCAACCTGTGGTGTCAGGTAGTCAAGTTCCTCGGCCCAGGGCCCTCCTGTCTGACCAAGGCAGCTTCTCCTGGTGCAAGCCAGGGTGTCGGAAGCAGTCCGGCGGCCGGGACAGGGTGGGGAGAGGTCACGCACAGTGGGCAAGGTCCCCTGGCGGCTAAAGCGCGCACCCGCACACTGACCTCTCGCCTCAGGCCCCAGCACCATCTTTTAAGGCGCGATGAACAGTAGGCTGCAAATCGACTGATTCGATTTTGCATCATTTGCCTTTTCCACCAGGTATCTGGAGAAAAGAGAAATGAGCCTTAATTGACTGAAAGAGAAAGAAGAAAATTGGAGCTTGGCAACCACTTAGCCCCTGAAAAATTGAGACTTTACTGAAAAGGGAGGTTTCAAGGCTGCCAGCTAACAAGGACACTCTAAATGTCACCAATAAATTGCTCCCCGGGGGCAGCATGCAGACCCCCCCAGACCAGGGGAGCAGGCAGGCACGGCCATTTGAATCCCAGTTGTACCCACTTTGCCGTTCAGGTGTGGCACCCGAGCCTGCGTATTTAGGGGCAATCCAGGGCAAAGGTGATTTGCTCAAGCCCCTGGGCCCTGATGACACCGTCCCCCCCCTCCTCCCGGGTGCCGCTCTCTGCACTTTCTGTGAGAAACATTTCTGATTCATCACAAAGGTTGCTCACCGCACGGCAAAATAACAGCGGCCTTCAGACCCGCGGTGTGTGCGGCAGAGCTGCGGGTCTCGGCCCCACGCGTGTCCGGGTGTGCAGCGCCTTCTGCACTCAGCACAACCGCTAGGGCTTTCGCGGCAGGGCATTCCCGGGGCAGCGGCCACATGCAGGTGAGTTCCTGTGCGATGTGACGCTCACTGCATGTGACGAAAGCATTGCTCACGGGCTCCATGGGGCATCCAGGCCACCCCCAAAAGCTGACTTTCAGAGTAAAATGTACACACCAAGGAAGCAAGTCCATGCAGTTGGTTAAGGGGTCCCAGCAGAAAGAACTCGGCCTCCCCCGCCACCCCGGGGTCCTAGCTCTGATTCCGGACGCTCCGAGAAAGCGGTTTCTTGCTTCATTAATTGCAGAGCTGATGCCTCTCCTGCAGTGAGGCAGCCCCTCCCTCAGCTGGGGGCCCATCGGAGATGTGCTTGTGATTATTTATGCCTGAGGCTCATTGTCATCATCCGCCTTTGCACCGTAGCATCAGCGATCGCATGAAGACGCCACGGCGCTGAGGTTCAGCTTCTACGAAGTCGTCTCCGCGGGGCCCAGCGCGCCCCCCGAGCTCCGTGCCCTGCAGAAGCGGTGTCTGGTCCCAGGGTGGTACGCCAGCCACATCGAGAGGTGGCTCCTGTACTTCCCCGCCTTCCAGGTACGGAGCGGTGGAAACGTGACTGCGGTGGCTCTGCCTCCAGCACGGAGGAAAGCTCTCCCATGAAAACATCACCCACTTTCACTCTTTACTTGTTAATAATGAGGCCGTGGTGACAAATTAAAAAGCAGGCAGAGGCAGAAAGCTGTTTGGCTTTCTTTCTGAAAGTTTTCAGGTCTGCTCCCCACACTCCACTCCCTAGCCCACACCTCTGCAGACTGTTAAGAGCTTTGGGAGCTTCCCAGCCCAGTTCTCACTCTGAGAAGAAGCTCAAATGCCTCTTACCCAAACAAGGCAAATGTTTTGCTTAAGCGCCGTTATTTCCCTCTGAAAGCCTCGCTGAACTTCTCTGAGTCCTTTGCTGTTCCTGGCTTCCTTGAGTCTTTCCTGTGCCAGGCAACAACCAAAGGACAAAGTCATGGCCGACACTGACTGCCGAAAGCAGTCTGGTGACACACCACATGCCTGTGTATCTGGGACCACGCTTTGCAGCGTGACAGCCACTACCACACACGACTGTCAGAACAGGTATCAAAGTCACAGAAGGTTAACCATTCAGTTCCTCAATCACATCATCCATGTTTCAGCTGCCGACGGTCACCTGGTGGACACCACAACTGTGGGGCATGGCTGTCCTCACAGAAAGTTCAAGTGAACAGTGCTGGGCTGGAGCACACAGCACAGGACGGAGCAGGTGTGAGGGGGACTCGCCCCGCAGGCCTGGTGGCCATCCTGTTGGTGATCTTGCCGCCCTCCCCCAAACCAGAGCAACAAGCCAGTTCTCCCGCTCAGCCTGTCGAGAAGCTTCCTCCACACTCAGGTCCCCGGGCATCTGGTCTTTTTCTGGGACTGCATCATTGCAGTGCTCCTTCAGCCTCGACAGTGTTCCCCCTCTGAGCAGGGCCTCAGAGCGTGGCCATCCTGTGAGCCTCCAACCTGCCCCCCTCAACCACAGTCCCCCCACTCGATGGTGCCGCCCATGGTCTGCACGCCTGCAGACCTGGTTTCCGTTTGCAATCTCATGGCCACGCTCCTTCAGCTCTCTTGGTCCCCTCAAGGGCTTTTTTGTCTGCACGGTGTTTGCGGCACTTCCCAGCTTATGAAACATGAGTGCCTTTAATGCATGCGATCTATTTCTTATTGCGGGTCACCCATGAGGGTGGCCTGGTCCGGGCTGAGAGCAGTGCGTGCAGACCCTGCAGCACAGGGCCTCGCCCTGAACAGCCCGGACCACAGAGGACTTGTATGACATCTGCTTGTCTTTCTCAGTGTGCACTGCCTTTTTATTTCTCTGGTTACTTAGCTGCTGATTATTGATGGGCAACAGCTGAGAATGGATCCTGCTACCGTGATGGATGACGTCCAGAAGTTTCTAGGAGTCTCTCAACATTATAATTACTCAGAAGCTCTGATGTAAGTCTGTGTTCTAACGCACAAACCGGGGTTTTGGCAGAGAACGGGTTTGAAGGAAACCCTGCTTTGGCGGCTGCAGTTGGTGCCCACTGTCCCCTACGCACTGACTCTTGTCTAGGCTGACATCAGCCATGCAGGAGGAGCCTGTCCACCGTGTGGCATGTCCTGGGTCCTCTTTTGATTTCTAACTACAAAAGCTTTCCTCTGGGAGGGACCAGGGAGCAAAACAGTTGTCAATCACAAAGCCAGCAACTCCCCTTGGAAGAGGCTTCCTGTGCATGGCCCTTCCGGCCCTATCTAAGGGGCCGTGCTGGGGCTCTAGAGTCTGAGGAGGGCTCACCAGCAGCTGTGAGCAGGCATCAAACACGGCCTCCGACAGCAAGAGCGGCCCACCCACACAGCGTGGGCTGGGGGTACCACTGTGCGGGGACCCCGTGTCTGCCCCTGTGGCCTCACCCACTGTGGGTCTGACTCGCCACCTCTCCCACAGGAACCTCAACGGTCACCATTCTGGGTCAGTTTTCTCTTGCTGGTTCCCTCTGAGATTCTCAGGTAAAGACCCCAGCTGGGCAGGGACCAGGCGAGGCGAGTGCAACACTGGGATTCACAGAGGCCCAACCTCTCGAGGCGGTGCAAATGCCTGGGAGGGGGGTTTCCTTCCTGTGCACCCTAACCTCACGGGAGCCCTGCCTGGGCACCTCCTTACATGTCTCACTGCACCCATGCACAAGGGCCGACCGCCTGGCAGACCAAGGTTGAGTTGTCCCTGTGTCTCGTGCCTGGAGCGGCTGGGAGACACTGGTGGATGGGCCATGACCCGCCTCTCCCTGGAATAATGCCCTCTTTCCAATGTGCTCTGTATCCCGCATGAGAGGCTAAGAGAGAGGCAGGGTCCTTTACCTTCCAGCAGTCTTCACAGTGCAGCACTGGCGGGAAAACACCCCATACAAATCGCACGCAGACACACGCAAAAGGGAGAACTTCTGGGTTCAAGGGCAAGGGAGGGGTGGAACCCGGGTTTCCAGCCCCTCCTTCCCGGCGTCCTCCATGTTGGTGCTATTTGCCTGCTGGGCCCGCAATTCCTGTGCCACGAGCCCCCACACTTGCAGCAGCTTAGCCCCAGGGCTAACGCAGACACCAGCCCTGGGCACTTAACTCCCAGCGTGACCCAAAGAGAGCCGAGGGATTTCAGTTTGCAGCTAGACGTTCAAGTCCACTTTCCGCTTCATAGCTTTCTGAGTGTCTGCTGCAAAAGGAGGCTTTTATTTTCTAAACATTTTTCTGTTTCATGTTGGCTTATCTTGAGTGTCATTTATTGCATATAGCGCAGAGCACACTGCGCTGTTTCAGAGAAGGGAAGCAGGGTGTTCTGGACAGACTCGGTCTTTTCCCTGAGACAGCCCTTGCCCTGTGAGCCCTAGGCACCCCGCTGCTGGCAAGCGCAGCAGCCTGGAACAGGTGTGGGCAAAGAGGTGATAGCAAAGCAGTGTGCTGCGGGCAGACAGCTGCAGCCCGCTGGGCACCTGGGCGCACCTGGGCGCACCTGGGTGCACCTGGCTACGATGACCTACTACACGGTTCTCCAGCCTGGTTGGGGCTCAGTGAGTGGAGCAGCAATGTGGAACAGGGGTGGTCTGCACCTCTCGCCACCCACGGGGCTGGATAACTACTTCATCTGTCTCTCGCTCTGCTGTCTTGTAAGTCGTCCGCTGGCCTGACACACCTGGCAAGCAGCAGCAGTGGCCTGCTGCAGGGTATTTGGGACTGGGACTTCCTGTCACTGCCCAAGGCTCGGTGGGTGTAAACGCCCCCTCCCCACGCCCCGTGCCTTCAGTTACTCAGGGCAGGGCACCCGTACTGAGCAGCAGCTCTCATGGTGCTTTGTGCACACCGGGG
Organism: Carollia perspicillata; assembly: GCA_004027735.1. NCBI lineage: Eukaryota > Metazoa > Chordata > Mammalia > Chiroptera > Phyllostomidae > Carollia > Carollia perspicillata. The sequence goes on along the minus strand of PVKM010021812.1, from coordinate 10,754 downwards.
ACTGGCGGACAAAAGGCACATTCTCAGGAAAGCCCTTCACTGCTTCCTGCTCTCCCTGCTGGTGAGAGTGAAGCCTGTCTCTCTGGTACTTGAAAACCAATGATGTAATGCCCCCTGAGAACGCAGTGCACTGCGACCAGGCATGACTTCTCGGCCAGCCCCCCCAACCCAGCCCTTGGCACACAGCCGAGCACGTGAATGAGACTGTGCAAAGGCGAACCGCACGCACTGGGCACGGAAGGCCACGCCCACGTGAGAGAGTGCAAACCGATTTGTCTTCAACATAAAAAACTCCGGTTTCAAAGCTACGTTCAAACAATGGCGATAAGATCCTCCTGTGAGGAATGTTACTTGTCCCTTTCCACGGTCACTGAAGAAAGTGGCTGAGACGTCCAAGTCTCACACAGCTCTGGACTTCAAACAACCTACCTCTGCCACCGTGGAACACGTGAAAAAACCTGATTTCTTACCAAGTGTGGGTGTGATATGAAAAAGCAGGATAAGCATTAAACAATGTAAACGAGAACTTTCTCGTTCCGTCGAGTCGGTCAACACCTCGCAGTGCCTGTCCACGTGACCCTGCAGGCAGGGCTGGCACACTGACACGGTTCCGGCTCTGTGGCCCATATCGCCCTGCGTTCCACAGCTGACGGATCGTTTGAGAGAAAGCAGGGAAAATAATGCTCATCATGGAGCTGCACTAATTCATATCGGCTGACGTGAAAAACGCGAGCTCTCCATTTTCCTGTGAACACATCCACTCAGTTATCCCCAGCCACCACGCAGGCTACCAGGGAGTCAAACCCCGAACCTGAGGCCTTTACTTCTCCATCACTTAACCTGTGTGCCAGCACGGGCGGAACCAGACAGAATTGCTGGGGTTTTTAGTGCTGATCTCCTGTGAAGCCGCCAGTAAATGGGCGACAGGGAACTGGTGGCCAGGGGCTGAATAAAGACTGCGTTTGTTCTGTTGTGTGGGCGGGGCTCAGCGGAGTGGTAAGAGCGGGAGCTGCCTCGAAGCCCAGAAGGACTCCTACCCCGTCGACTACCATCACCTCCTCTGGCAACCAAGTCCCTGCGTCCCGGAGCGCTCCTTGTGCCAATGGAGAGGCGTCTGAGTGACAACGTGCTGAGTGTCACTCAGCGCCAAAGCGGCCTCTGTGGTAGCGAGCCCCGCTGAACCTCCAGGTGACCAGGGAGAGGGAGCCCAGAGTGCTGTGTGGCGAAAAAGAAGAGAATCATCTGCTCCCGTTTCTTGTGACGAATTTGTTTTCAAAGTGGTTGTTATGTTTCGAAGTCTGGCTTGGCCGTGTGTGGTAAGTATCTCCACGTGTTGCTTTGTAGCAACACTGCGTGGTAGGTCCCGTCAGCTCCAGTGATCGGCAGGGAAACCAGGCACGGAGGAGCCGAGCTCACGCATGCAGGAGGCAGGGCGCACACTCCGCCAGGCCTGGCAGCCCCACTGCCAGCCACTCAGCTCTTCATGTGCACCAGACGGGGGGACAGAGACAGAGGGCACTGTGCCTTCTCACTGATGCATGGCATGCCGACAGGAAGCACTCCCTTTAAAAACGGAAACCTCAAAGTGATCTTTCAAGCTGTCCCCAACTTGGTTGTCAAAAGAGTCCATCTGCAGACACAGGACTGCCACCGTGCACCATAAATATGCCATCACGCCGATGTGCCAATGGAGCCGTGGTGAAAGACCGCAAAATGGCTCTGACCTGAAAGACAGCATCAGCCGTGGGTGCGAATGTGGAGACACCGGAGCCCTCACCCACTGCTAATGGTGATGTGTGATGTGAGGCCACTCTGGAAAAGCAGCTTTGCAGTTTTTGAAAAATTCAACGGGCTTTCACAACCCGGCTAGTGCAGTCCCAGGAGCCGTCTCGAGAGAAATGAATGGCCCCCACAAGACTTGTGCACGTCAGTGACCTTCATAACAGCCCCGGGCCGGAACCAAAATACGCCACGTGTCCACCAGCTGGCAGGTGGATGAACGAGTCAGCATATCCTCTCCAGCAAAGAAAAAAGAAAAAGGAAAAAGGAAATGTCCAGAAAAGCCAGACTGAGCGAAGCAAGCAGACTGGTGCTCGCAGGGGCCGGGCTGACATCCAGGACTGGCTGCCGTGGTCTCCAGGGGTGGGGGTGGGACACTCTGCCCCGGGATGGCAGTGGCAGTCGAACAGCTGTAAGCACCCCCACACATCGCTGAGCCGCACACTTAGAATGGGTGAGGGCTAGGACATGGAAATTACACCTTGAAAAAGCTGTCAAAAATAAAATGTGATGATGTTCCCTTGTCCTTCACCTTTTACTCAGCCATCACCAGGTGGGCAGGCGCAGGGCCGCACACCGTGCTCAAGGCCGCAACACGGGCACTCAGGTCGTGAAGGGTCATGCAACAAAAGTGCAAATGATGAAGAGCCAAGAGAAAGGTGTTAGTGAGTGGAAATACAAATTTAATGTGCTGACACTGCTCTGTTTATACAATCATGGCATGAAAACCCCATTGTGCAGGGGCCGTATTGTGCTGAGCTTGGGGCAAAACTGGGCCTTGGCTCTGGGACACGGGCGATGGGCGATAGCCGGGAGCCCTGAGCAAGCCACCCGTGTCCCAGCGAGACCCCCTGCTCTGCAACTCTGCAGGTCATGGCGCAGGCCCAGTGTCCATCCAGAGACGTGGGTGGGGCCTGACTTGTCCTTTTTAAACCCTGGGAAGGCTTGCAATGCAGACAACTTCTCCCTTCAGATGAAGGAGGCAAGCTTATTAATTTCTATTAATAGGGGACCTTCTGCTGACAACGTTTCTATTAGGAATCTGGCCAACTCGCAAATCTGACAGATGGACTGAGAATTCTGCCAACAGACTTTGTGCAAAGAGAGGTAGTCAAAAAAAATGCCAGTTTCCCTGGTTACCGATTAATACCCAAATAAAAATATTCATGTTTGGGGTCATTGTATCTTACAAATGACTTGAAAAATACTTTTTTGTCTCTTTTACTTTTTTAGGTTTGATTCTCACAAAGGTTTCTGGTGTCAGTTGCTACAAGAAGGTAAAACAAGATGCCTCGGAAAGAGCAAAGGGAGAAAATACCCTCCCATGGACCCTGATGTAAGTAGAGAGCTTAAAATGCAAACCAGATCAGCCCAATTCTAAACAACAGCACACCTAGTTTCTTAGAAAGGTGGCCGTTATCGAAATTCAGCCTTTCTGAAAATTAAAAGCACCACTTGGATTCCAAAGCATCCAGGTGGCTCATTTTGATTTTTCCGGTGAGGTGCACCCTGTCAGGCGGGAATAGAGAGGCGATGGGACTCCGCGTTTTGAGTCAGAACAAAGGCAGCAGCGCCTCTCTCCGAAAGGAGAGCTGCACTCACAGAACCGGTGGCACTGAGCACGCTCACTGACGCCGAGGCAGGAGACGTGTCAACCAGAAACTGGAGATAAAACCAGAAGGTTTCCACTGTTTCGTCACCAGTCACTCTGTGGGAGTGTGTGTGTCCTGTGTGTGACAGTGCTGGTGCGCTAAGCTCTAAGCTGTCCACATGCCACTAAGTCCCTGGCCAGGCAGGAAAACGATGCCCATGTGGCCAATGAAGTCAGGTAGTTGAGCTAGCCCTCACTCTCGGGAGGGTTAACCCCAACGCCAGGAGGAAAGGTGGGAAAAAGGGGCCTGGGGGGTTCAATGCTATAGTGAGTTAGGATGTGAGACCACCAGTCCCCACGTGGGAATGTCAGCAGGCAGGGGGCATGAGCGGTGTTCCAAGCAGGTCACCACAGGGAACAATGCAAAGCGAGATGTTCAAAGAGAACACGAGGGGACCTTCAGACATTCACTGCCCCCAAAGACCAGGCTCTTCCCTGGACTCCAGGTCCAGCTGAGCAAAGAGCACATAACAAGGGGCTCCCAGACCGGAGACCTAACGTGTGTCCATCCTGGCCTGGTCTGAGCATGCCAGTGGGGCCGATAGGCCAAGACAGACCAGAAACAGGCAGCTGAGACAGATGGGTGCAAGCCACACAAAGGTCTGGGCTCTCCCTCATCACAGGCTGCTCAGAATGGGACACAGACGCTCAGCCTAGTGCCAAAGATCGTGATCCCTGCAAAACCCAGCGCATGACACAAAATTACCCGTGCAGGATGAGACATTTTCTGTGGCATTTAAAATGGAGTGCCACACAGGCCACTTAGACAGAAGAGCTCAAGGGATTGAGTGTGTGCTTTTAAAGCTCTCCATGTCATGCGAAGCAGCGGGGTACAGACACAGGTGCAGAAACGCCCCTCACCACGGCCCTCACCAGGGTCGGCCAGTGCCCGTGCTCCCCATGAGCCCTGCCCAATGCCAACCCCCAGCAGAGCACCCCCACCTCGTGCAGACAGTTCAGGCTGGGAAGTCCGGGTCGCTGCTGAGGTGTTCCTTTCCCCGCTTGGCTCCAGTGACACTAGCACACCAGGGTACAGAGCCCCCTGCCCCCGGCTGCAGCTGTAAGGCTTGCCACAGCATGGCTTCAGCAGCCAGGGCTTTGTAAGTGCCTTAGAGGATCTCCAAAGTGTCCAAAACATAGATGCCAATCAGTGGTGATAAAGGAGCACTTAACAGCAGAGGCTGGCCAGGCCAACCCTTTCTCCAAGGCTGGGATGGTGCTCACAGAGCACAGTACTATCCAGTCTGACTTCCAGCAACTCAAGCTCATTACTTTAACATTTAATTCTACACAATCAAATAAATTGCACATTCACGAGGACAGCTCTTCCCCTATGAAGCAGTGTGTAGACCAGGATGCATATTTTGAAGAACGAGTCCTGGTGTTTATCTCACGCTAATGAAGATCCCTGCACATGGCCCAGATGCCAGGCACAGGCAGATGTGACCCGTCAGGGCAGGTGAAGCATGCTGCAATGAGCTGTCAGACACTCTGCACTTTCCCTCCCCTGCAGAGCAGAGCCTTCCTGTCCAGCTACTACCGCGCCCACAACCTGGGCCTCTCCAGGCTCCTGCACAGGCTCGGGCAGCCGCTGCCGACCTGGCTGCACCAGGAGCTGAAGAAGGTGACGTAGCGCTGGGCACGCTTCTTACATCCAAGCACCTTCCCAAAGCTTCCAGAAGCTACCAAAAGGCTGTTCGAGAACATACCTCTTCAGAGGAGAAAACGAAAAGTCTTCTCTGTGTGCTGGCATGTGGGTGGTCAGGAAAGGGAAAAGCACCCACCATGAGCCTTGGAGCGTGCGGCCTCCCTCCCACCCCGCACCTGGGCCGGGGCCCCAGAGCTGCCCTGCACCAACGTGAACATGGAACTCACACCCAGAGCTGCTCCATTTCCAGAAACACTGACACTTCCGTAGAGCCGCTGAGACTGTGTCTCGGCAGAGTCCTAGACCACTGTTTGCCTGTGCAACATTTCCTCACTCTGATTCTAGCAAGTGTCCTGCGAAACAACAAGCAAAACAAACATCACCACGCAGCGTAGAATGCCAAAGGCCTGACTCCCGTGAGGAACGCTTGCCAAAATACAACTCCACTGAAGTGCTTAGGAAGATGGTAATTTACAATCTGTGCAAGATCAGAGTGGGAAAAAATATGTATGAGCTTCATCTGCATCAAAGAAAGACAACTGCTACAGAAAAAGAAGTGATTTTCAAACACAGCGCCTAGTGCATTTACATAAAAATGACTAACTCCTCTACCATAACGTGGTGGGTACCGGCCGTAAAGCCACCGGACGGTAAACAGAAACACACCGAGGGTTCCAGAACGGTGAACAACAATGAGAACTGTGCAGCTGGGTCCTCTGAGGGGGGAGCCTATCGGCCTGAAGGCGGACCCCTGACAGCCGTGTCCCCTCCTCTGGGCCGCCAGCGTCTCTGGCACGCTCCCTGCACCCACAGAAACACCCAGCACGGCATCTGAGGCGTGAGCTGCCTCCAGAAACAGACTGGCACTTCAATGGGAATGGCTTTTTCTTAAATGTTCTTCAGAGCAAAGCCTGTCAAAGGAAAACTAAGGACAGTTTCTCTAGCTCATGTGTCAGGTTATTTACACTTGCATTACAGAAAAAAGTACATTTTTCATGTAGTTCTAAATGAAATTGTATACTGTAGAGATTTATAGCAAAAACAAATTAATATATGAATGTTAATCTGATATTTGCAATGATACGTCTAATACAAGGCAGAAAAAAATAGCAGGGTGGTGCCAGTTTTTTAGAATAGTTCATCATTGCGCTTGTGGAAGACAATAGAAAACAGTTAAACCAATGGGCCATCTTCTAATTTAAATAGAGGAAGTGCAAAGACAAAGTAGGCACAGTTCTTAAAGGATATTTACACTTAAATGTTAAGTGAGTGTATGAATAACAAAGCATTTAAAAAAGGTAAGAATGTCATATGTATTTTCCTGTGTTAATATTTACTTAATTTTTAAATGCACACTACACATAAAATATGTAAGCAGTAAATAAATTCCCTGCCATGGACACACAAGCCTTTGCAAGACACTATCCAAAGTATGATTAGGAAAAAAAAAGATGCAAGGAAAATCAATCACTCAAATATTTTTATTGTTGTTACCCGTGAAACTATATCAATTACTCATCAATTACAAAACAAGTCTTGAGATCCTTCCACATACTATGAATTTTTAAAATTACATTATAATTATTAACTAAATTTTCTTAAAGTTTTACATGCTCAAATGATACACAAATTTTTAAACAAATAAGCTATTAGCAGAAAGAATAAGTAAAAGGATCTGCTTTTAAGACACCTGACTGTAAGAGCAAAATCCCAGTCATTCGGCCACTGCAGTAAACTCCGTCTTCACACCTGCCGCCACCCTTCGTCCCTAGCAGCACGTGCCGGCATGTAGGGAACGTGGGCGGACACGGTCCCTTTAGGAAAAGCGGCCAAGAAGGGCAAACATGATAGGGATGGGCCCCTGCGGTTACTCACAGCTTGTGTTTTTACAACATTTCTACTGATGCAAGGGGAAAAAAGAACAGAAAATTGACACATTGATGCTTTCATGACATGATGTGCATTTAAACTTCTGGAAAAAAAATTGCTATTAGCATGATTTCTGTGCAGGTAAATGAGTGCACTGAACAGCTCAGCCTTAAAGGTACAGGTTAAGAGTGTCTTGTTCCTTGTGTCATGAAAGGAGACAAAAAAGCAGTCAAACCAAAGTGCACTGGTTCGCAGTGCAGGGAGGACCTGCCTGGAGCGGGGCCGCCGGGGAGGAGGTGGCCTCAGGTCCCAGAGCATGTGAGTGGCTCCATGTGCCCCCGCAGGCGGCCACCTGTGCAGACAGTGACAAGGGCCCACGCGAAATGAGTGCGGGAGAATGTGGCTGAAGACCAACTTTGTATAGAATTCCTTGACATTGCTGAAAATGGGGAACTTCCTCAGGAAGAAATAGAACAGTTATTTCAGCGTTTGTAGCTCTAATATTCTTGTCATTCACATTGAATGGAAGTCACTGGAAACATTTTCTTTCTCCGAGATTTTTAAAATAAAAGCGACCCTGGAAATAATTCTTATAGTAGCATGGCACCTGCTATGTAGACAGAATAAACTGCAATGAGAAAACACAAGCGTGTGTGCCTGGTGACTTTGGGTAACAGGTGGGTGTCTGAGTGTGTCCCCTGGGCCGAGTAGGAGGTGGCTGGAGAACACAGATGCCACCACCAGGTGTGAATCAAAACGAGCAGATGTGTGGACGCTTCCAGGTAGGATGTAAGTTTGTTGTTCATGATAGAACCTTTCAGGGCTCCTCCCAATGAATTCCTTTTAGTTCTAGTAAGTGTAAAGCAGCTCCACATGTCCCTCACAGACCGAGAATGAGAGTGAAGGGCCCCGGAGGCTACTGCCCCAACAGGAAAGGTGACAGAGCCTCCTGCTCCTGAGACCCCTCTCTGCTCCCGAGACCCCTCTCTGCTCCCGAGACCCCTCTCTGCTCCCACACAGCGGCTCCTGTCTCTGGAGCTGAGTGTGCACTCCTCTGTCACTGGAAATCAGCAAGACACGTCTGCAGAAAAGGACTGGGAGTCTGCGCCTCGTCCACACATTCTGCACTCCCTTCTTCTCTGTTCCAGCCCCCCTCTCCCCGACATCAGCTGCGCTCAGCTCACAGCCCGCCGGCCTGGGTGCTCCAGTGACTCCTGACAGGCCACCCCCACCAGAGGTCTCCGACCGCAGAATGTCTAACCTGTTTCCTATGTAAGTGTGCCCCCCGTGTTCCAGCCAGCAGGAGACTGTTCTCTAAAACAGGCCCACCAATGCTACTGGTGTACAGTGACACAACCTCACACTGTCCAGGGACATCAGCACCTCAAGTTTCCAGAGACATGGGATGGCCAAAGGCTCGCTGACGAGGAGGCACAGACTGCGCAGATGCATTCGTCTGACGGGCTTTCCCTCGTTGCAAATCCCACTCTGCACCTGGGCTCTGTGCCGCCAAAGCTGAGTCTGCTGGGTCCCCACCTACGACCTTGCTGCACCTTCTTCCAGCCCACCCCATGCACGCACATGCTCGCCCCCCGCCCCAAACGGCCCCGGTCATGACCAGGGCAGCGCACAGGATTGTCCTGTGCAGGATTGTCCTTAAGACAGTACTTGTGTTGGCTGGAGATGCTCACCCTCTCTTCACTCGCTTGACCCAAGACAGACCCAGTTTCACCAGTCAGGCCATGACGTGTAGCTGAGCATGGAAACCAAACACACAGAGCGCAAGTCCAGGCTGCACGTGCAGCGAGCCTTTCCCTGGGGCCCGGGGGACTCGGCAGACGCTGGGGCCACTCCCCGCACCCCGTGCTGCCCCGGCTCTTGCCATTTACCGTCCTCCATTTCTCGTGGGTCAGACTTTTCTGCACAGTCAGTGCTCTTAACGAACGTCACAGAGGATTTATTCACTGGGTTATCAGTGTGTGACATTTTTTAATATCCCCTTGCACCTTCGTGTATCACGTCTGCAGCAATCTTCACCTTTGAGGTTTTGTCATTTCTCAATTTATCCCCTGAAGTTACAAACACAAAGATCAGTAAGTCACGAGGGTTGGAGCCAGCTGTATTTTCACCGCCTCCTTCGGGGCATCCCCCCGAGCACCAGCTTTCAACCTCCTTCATCTCACGGCACATGAAAACTAATTACGGAAACTCTGCAGCACACCAAAGAATACACTTTTTGCCGATCTGACAAAAAACAGATACAATTTGGGTTCATTCGCAGTAGATGGCCAATGTCGTGCCGGCTGTTGTCACTTTTTTATCTGACCATCTGATGAAAAAGAGGCCCGTGCCCCTGACTCCACATTCGGGTGTCACACGTTTCACGCCTGCTCACGGCGCACCAGGGGACGATTGCTGCCGTGGAGGAACACGCCTGTGGACGGCCTCAGGGAGGATGGCTGCTCGCAGATTTAGGTCGCTCTACGGCCTGGCAGTCCCCTTCAAGGACGTGAAGGCACATTTCACAAAGTGAACGCCCACAGCATCGAGTCTCTAAGGCACTCTTAGGAAGAATGTAGGCACCCACTCTGTGTCATGTGGAAAACTGAGCTGAACCCAGTGAAACCGGAGATCCTTCCAAGACACACAGACCGGGGACCAGCCTCACGCAGAGCCGTCTCTAGCAGGCTGCTTCTGGGCTCCGAGGGAACAGACTGGGCGCAGGAAACACCTTCTGTCTGCGTTTCTGAGGCCAAGACGCTCTATTTCCTGTCCATCACTGAGACGGAGACCAGCTCGTGCTCCAAAATAGGACGCATAATTTATACAGTAGGACCAGAGAAGACTGTCTTTCTCTTCTCTCCGTGGCAAGTAATATTCTGAATCTGAACTTTTTAGTTTTGATCCCTTAAACCAGAAATGCAAGCTCCAAACACTATACTCTCGGGGTTTTAGTATATCTTTTCAGAACTTGACTGAAGTCCTTCAAAGAAGAAAAAATCTTTTAAAGGCACACAAAGCAAATACCATCAAAAATAAAGTTTACTTCACTTTCGAGTGAATAAATTGACAAACTTGTAAGAAGTTAAAGACTGCCATTTTAAAAACAATAAAAAGCTATGAAAATCTAACACTAACAAGCCCTCACTCCCACCTCTGACGAGCTTGATAAGATATGCTGTCTGCACTCGAGTTTGTTGCAGGGACACCCTCAGTGCACTTGGAACAGCAGAGAGGACAGCCAGGACCCTGGTCCACTATCCGGACCTCCCCGGACAACACTGGGTTAGTCACTGTTGCTTCTGGGGCCTCGGTTCCCCTGTCTGTCAACAGAACCTGTCACGTGTGACCGTGGGTAACCGCCTGTCTCCTTATCCATTATTGCCACACTCCCGTCCCGCCCCACCCAGTCTGCCCAGGGCAGGGGCCACCCCGTGGTGGTAACCCTGGAAGCAGGCGCTCGGCCTGAGGAGCCCGACCCCTGCCGGCCACTCCTCTTCAGGAGCACTCTGGTCTGCTTTCAGCCCATGACGCATTCGGCTGAAGTCTACATTCAAGTACATCTCACAGAGCCACAGACAGGACAGAGGCAGACACAGAAACAGAACCATACATGTGTGCTCACATACTGGGAGAGGAGGGGCAGGAGTGCACCTGAGCAACGGGTGTGCAGGTCTCATCCCTCACCGGCTGCAAGCCGGCCCACCCAGCAGCCCGGTGGAGGCAGCCAACACACCCCCGACAGAAACGGCGGAAGGCCTGCACCTGCGAGAAGCAGGGCTGGAGCGCGGGGCCGGAGAGAAAGAC
>PVKM010021811.1:0-22291 GCA_004027735.1 Carollia perspicillata | reverse complement strand
ATGTGCGTGAAGTGTGCACACAGGTTAGTAAATGGTGGTTCCTTCTGCCTCGGCTCACTCCTCTCTCCTGATTTCCTTATTTCTTCTCGTTCCACCACATTTTTGAGGCTTTTGTTTTATTTTCCCTCTCTCTTTTTTCTGTTCTGTACCTGGAGTGGCACCAGGAGGCACAGCTTGGTTTCCATGACGGTGCTCATGGCTAACTAGCTGGAGGCCAGCTACAAAGAAAACTGGATTCAAAGGTAGGTGGGTGGATATGGGTACAGATATATGGATGTACGTGATTGTCCATCCTGCCATGCTGAGTGGCAATCTTTTTCTTAGTATGGACAGAAAAATTGGCCCTGGTTTTCTAGCAGACTGATTGGCTGACTGATATAATGTCCCTGGGAGGACCCGTTAAGGGCTCAGTTAGCCCTGTGCAGAGCAATGCTAGCAACGGGATTTCCACGAAAGTGACCCATAAACATTGAGTGTTTCCCTGAAGGTCCTCTTAACCTGACAAATCAACCCCCAAAAGAGGGCAGCAGACAGATGAGCAACAATTCTGTTGCTGACATCAGTTCTCACTATCAACAGAGAAATGCAAATCAAAACCACAATGAGATGTCACCCCACCCCTGTTAGAATGACAGTTAGCAAAAAGACACGGACGTGTGCTGGTTAGGGGGGTGGAGAAAGGGAACATCCCCTGGACTGTTGGTGGGAATGTAAACCGGTGCAGCCACTGCTGAAAGCAGTATGAGTGTTCCTCAGAAAGTTAAAAACAGAACTGCCGTGTGACCCAGCAGTCCCACTTCTGGGTAAATAACTGAAGGAAAGGAAGTCACCATGTGAGAGAGATGTCTGCACACAGAGTTCACTGAAGCATTACCTAAAGTAGCCAAGATGTGGGAACAGCTGAGGCGTCCATCAGTGGGCGAACGGATGAGGGGATGTGGTGCACATGGGATGGGGAAAAAGTAGGTGTACAGTTGTGAGTGCGCAAAATGCAGAGCTTATTCTTGTGTTATTCTTGATGATGATTTTCCATACGAACAACTGTAAACCAGCTTTGCCCTGCCCTGTGTGTGCAATGGGGTAACGTTCAGCCATAAAAAGAAGGAAATCCTGCCCTTTGCAACGACATGGATGAAATTTATGGGCATTATGCTGAGAGAAATATAGAGAAAAACAAATACTGTGTGGGCTCACTTTTATGTAGAATCTTCGAGAATCCAAACTCACAGAAACAGAGTGGACCAGTGGTTGCCAGGGCCTGGGGCGGGGGGAGGGGTGGTGGAGGGAATGGATGCAGGAGGTCAAAGGGTACAAACTTCAGTTATGAGATGAGTAAGTTCTTGGAAGGCAGGGTACAGCATGGGGACTGTAGTGAAACATACTGTATTGTATAATTGAAAGTTGCTAAGAGAGTAGATCTTAAAAGTTCTCATCACCAAAAAGCCAACCATGGAGGTGATGGATGTGTTAACTCATCTTACAGTGGGGACCACTTGCAGTGTGTGCATACAGCAGACGTCACGTTACGCACATCGAAACCGCCTATGCTGTGTGTCGGTTATGCCTCAGTGAAGCTGGGAAGAGAGGTGCTCACTTAGTGGCCGAGAGCAGTTATTAAAAGATAATAAAATAATATTTGTCAGACATTGAGAAGTTGAAAATCTTCAATATATGTCCCAGCCATGGGCTGATTCGCTTTTATCATTGTTATGTAACAACATTATAGTTACAGAGATATGAGGTTTTTATTAATTTTTTCGTGTTTGTGTAAAGTATCATATATGTATATACACATACACATATATTTGCAATTACACATTTCACATTCTGGCAATTCGACGTTTTCCTGGGGTACACTTAGTATAAAATTCTGTAATGTTCTCATGCTTCCACTAGAGGACACTCTATACACACAGTTAACAGCAATTAAGCGTGGGCAAGGGATAGCCTCGCCTAGCCAGGGCGCTTTATCATAAAAGATTAGTGACTTAATCTCAACAAGTAAATTTTGACCTTGATCATAGTTTCTCTTTTCTTTCTGCTCCAGAAATTATAGACTTTACAGGATCTCAAAAACAAAAATCACCTTGACCAAGAGAATGTAGTGTTCATTCTTTAAAAACAATTATAGCTCAACTACATAAGCAGGGGTTCTTTGTGTTTTATTGTATTAAATAAGCAATACTCACATGGTTCAAAATGTACAAAAAGTATATATCATGAAGCTTCTCTCCCAATCCCTTCTCCATTCTTTTTACACAAACTGCATCTGTTCACACAGTTTGTCACATTGCCTGGTTTTTGGTTTGGCATTTTTTGTAACTCCATATATTTTGGAGACCATTCTTTCCCAGTACATTAAGAACCTCTTCATTCTTGTTTATGGCTCCATACTATTCCATTACATGGATGTATCATACTTCATTTTTCTAGTCTTTCATTGTAACCAGTTAGTTTTTTCCCAATCTTTGCTACTTCAAATAATGCCGCAGTGACTAAGGGCGTAAACAGTGCTTTTCCAGCCCATTAAAGAGCTGCAAGGACCGAGGCTGTTATTGGGAGCCTCCCTTTCCCAGGCAGGACCACTTAGCACATCAGGCATGTCTTTAAATGCTCTGGACGTCTCCTTCTAGAACACTGCTGTGTCTGTCCCCGATGAGCACCACTCAGATTCTGTGCTGTGGTCTCTCCTTTCGCGATCTCCTCATCCCACTTGCTCCTGGCCGCCCAGGTTCCTGGATCGGTTTCAAATCACAGAGACTCCTGATTCGTTGTGATTGCCTTCTCCTCCCTATTTCCCTGTTACCTCTTTTGATTTGAAATTTCCACCTTCGTCGCTTCTGCAGCAGGCTCTTCAGCAAAGATGGGCTTGAAGTGAGCACAGGTTCTTTTTTATTAAAAAAAATAAAGTGTTTTATTTTTTTAGTGCAAAAGGATAAAGAAGATAAAGTTTGCCTGTCATCTTCCCACCCAGAAATGTCTGCTGCATAGACTTTGGCCCATAGTCTATGTGTGAGTATAATTATACCTGTGTACACATGTGTCATCATTTACACCTTCTGCATACGGAACACCGATCCTACATTTTGCATTAATATTATAAATCTTATAGATATTTTCTCTTGCCATTGAAATTCCTTGTAAACATTAATTTTAATGGCTTGTGTATTTATTTGCATGAACCATAATTCACTTATTTTTTCTTTTAAATGGAAAATGTAAGGTCAGTGTCGTTAGTACTGACCTTATATTTTGTATTTAATATTGTAAATCTTACAGGCATTTTATCTTGCCATTAAAATTCTTTATAAACATCCCTGGCTGGTGTGGTGAGTGCCAGCTTGTGAATCAAGGGGTTGCCGGTTCAGTTCCTAGTCAAGGACATGCCTTGGTTGTGGGCCAGGTCACTAGTACGGGGGGTGCGAGAGGCAACCACACATTGATGTTTCTATCCCTCTTTCTCCTTCCCTTCCTCTCTCTCTAAAAATAAATAAAATCTTTTAAAAATTCTTTTAAAATATCATTTTAATGGTTTGTGTATTTATTTCCATGAACTATAATTCACTTAACATTTGTTATATTGGATTGGCCAAAAAGTTCATTTGTTTTTTTCTGTAATGTGGCTCTAATAGCACTTAGTTATCTTTAACTGCATTCGAAAAAATTTTGTTAGATTGTATTGTGACAGCTGTCATATCAGCATGCATTTTTTTAAAAAAAATCAGAATTGGTGAATTTTTGTGTAGCTATTTTAATGTTGAAGATGGAAGAAAATGAGCAACATTTTCAGCATATTATGCTTTATTATTTCAAGAAAGGTAAAAACACAACTGAAGCACGAAAAAAGATTTGTGCAGAGTATGGAGAAGGTGCTGTGGCGATTGAATGTGTCAAAAGTGGTTTGTGAAGTTTCATGCCGGACATTTCTCACTGGATGATGCTCCACGGCCCAAGTAGACCAATTGAAGTTGAATAGCGATCAAATCAAGACGTTAACTGAGAACGATCAATGTTATAGCACGTGGGAGATGGCCAACATACTCAAAATATCCAAATCAATCAGGTTATTGGTGAAAATGAAACATGTGTCTTTTATGGAAAAAATAAATGAACTTTTTGGCCCAGCCAATAAATAAAGCTGCTATCCACAGCGTCGCGCGTGCACATTCTGGTGAGGTCAGGACTCCACTGGCATCAGACATCGGAGACACGTGCTGTTTGCCGCCTCCTCTCTGGGACGGCTTTTCCCAGGCCTGTGTTACTGTCTAGGCACCCCCGTTTTTTTCATGAGCTAGGGAAGGCTGTTTTGAAAGTGAACTAGTGTTTCATGTGTTAAAACTGGATCAAGTTAAATGGCTAGGGAGTGGATTAACTTTTATTGTGTGATACTATGTGCCTGGAGCTTTCTGTGTGTTCTTTCATTTCATTCTCAAAATGACCTTGTGTGAGGTAGTTTCATGTTCTCATTTTAAAGATGAGGAAACTGAGGCTCAGAGAGAATGTGTAACTTGTTCAAGGTCACGTAGCTAGTAAAGAACAGAGCCAGGATTTGAATTCAGGCATGCCTAACTCTCATTCATTAGAGAGACGTTTTAGTAATTAGTTTGGATTGTAGAATTGTTTGGTAGAGGCCAAAGCAGTGCTGTACTGGTAATATGGCTCTTTGGAATACAAAAAAAAAAAAAAAGAAAAGAAAAAAGTTGATTTTTTTGTATTTGCCAATTTCTGTGGTATAAATACTTCCACCATAGCTGATTTCAAGCTGCCGCTGATTTTACTGCCCACCTGTAAAGTTCTGGGATATTTGACAATCAGTGCAGCGGATGCACGAGGCTTCTTCGTACCAATAGGCCAAAGGTCAAATTACCCAGACATGTGTTTTCTGCACTCATTTCTAAGTGAGGCAACCGTATACATCTATTAAGTCCTTGTAAAGATCAGGTTTCATGGCATCTTTAAGGTTCTCTAATGTTTAGTTACTCTTAGGCAACATATTTCCCGGTATTGAGATTTTTTTCACACATGAATGTTTGTGACTGACTGGTACTCTAGTCTTTCTCAAAGCACAGGAATTCAGGTTAAAAAACAGGCCAGTGGTAAATTGTTAGGATGTGGTCAAAGATAGGAAGTTAATTCACCATATCTGTGCTTTGTAGATTGGACTACCATCGGAATGTGTAATTAGAGCCTGCTACAAACATGGTTTTAATCAATGATGGGACTAGGTGGGTAGGGAAAATATGGAGGACTTTCCAGCACCACCAGGGGAAAAACCACTCAACAAAATCCAAATGATTTCACAGTGATGGAATAAACTGTTTCCATACCCAGCAACGGTTGCAGAAAACCAGCTGAGCCCATTATCTTGTTTCAGAGCCCGTGGCCTGCCTCACCCAAACATTTCCACCCGTGGCAGCTCTGTGTGATGCTGGAGTCACTGCTGAAGCCATTAGAAGCCTGCTTAATATTGGTACTGTTACTGGACTAATTAATTTTTATATATCAGTGACTGGAACCTGGGGATGATCTGTACTTTCGTGTAGTGCCTTTTGGTGGCATGAAGAACAGAGGTGAGCAGGTCTCTTTGGAGCTTACTTAGTCTAGGCTGGAGGATTCACCAGGCCCGGTCTGGTGCGTAGGAAATTCTCCATCCCCGTCCTAGTGTGGGAGGTCTTCCCACTCTGTTGGTAGCTGACGAAGTGTGATGGCCCTGCCATCACTGCCACTCGCATCGTGAGTGGCCACCTTATTAAAAGAGGAGTTCAGTGAACTCTGGTTGGATTTTTATTTCAAGGGTGCTTCCCCAGTACGTGCTGACATAGACACGGGGGTGGTTGCAGTCTTTGGGTACCAGCATTATCTAATTGTTTCCACTAGGGCAGTGATTTTTCAACCGGTGCATTGCAAGAATTTTTAAAGCATGCAGTACCTGACTATTTAGTCAGGGGCACTGACCTCTTTTCCTTTAGATTTTCAAATAAGAAAATGATCACAGCCAACACAATAGCCGTCCAGTATGAATGAATCAAACTCAATACCTGTTTTTTTTTGTTAGATCGGCAAAAACATATTTTTGGGGGGTGCTGCAGAATTTTACATTAGTTTATGTGTGCCATGAGATGAAAAAGGTTGAAAATCACTGCACTGGGGAGTAGAGTGGGTGAAAGAAAGGACCGAAGTGTGTCTCATCTCGTCCTCCCTACCTGGGCCTGCATCCGTGTTTGCAACATTCCACAGCCTTGCTGGTGTCACCCAGGCAGCAACACTCGCTCAGAAATACTCTGTCGTTGGTCTAGGCTCCCTCTAAGCTCACCCAGGACAACTGCAATCTGCTTTCCATCGTCTTAAAGGTGTGGCTGCTTAGTGCTCATTCTCTGGAACCCCCACCCCCTCTCCCGTTTCAACCTCCACCTTGTTTTTTTAAGGAAAAGAAGTGGGGAGAAAGACGTAGCCCTCACTCAGATACTCCCAGGGCTTCATGGGTGCCCTTCCCACTACTGTCCGTTCAGTGGTGCCTAATCTGTGCTGTGGAAGCAGAGTCTTACCTTTCAGTGAAAGAACAGATTTTCTCACTGTTAATAGTCTGCATGTCTTATTTCCTAGACCACAGAAGTGGAAAAGTACAGCCATGTCCTTGCCTTTATTGCTTTTGTCCAGCCATGAGAAACATTCTCATCTGCTTCCTGAATCCTTTATTAGTGCTAAATCCCCAAATGGACTAATTCCTTTCTCTCTTCAGAAACACTGCGTTTTGCTAGTAGAAAATGCAGAGTGGTGGGCGTGGCACTTTGACAAAGGGGAGCAATCAAGGCCTGGTTTCTGCTTGCAAAGTGCGTAGTCCAGTTGAGAGGGACGTGTAATCATTTGGGAGATCAAGTCTGCTCTGCCTCTTGGCTCCCTGGACTTTTTCATCATCTGGATGCCAGATAAAATACAGATGTTTTGAGCTAGAAACATAGCACCAGACTATTTTCCCCTTGGCCTGCACTGCCTCTTACATGCCTGAATGGCAGACAAACTCGTTTTCAGTATTTTGGTTCAACTATAATTCACGGAAGATATCCCGATCTGCACTGAATGGTTTTCCTCCTAGCTCTGTCTCTGAAATCGGCCTGTGTTCTCTGTGGCCTTGGGCTGCTGGGTTTGCGATGGTCTCTGAGCTGCTTTTCCTTCCACATATGCAGTGCTGTCATAGTGGACAGCAGCCACAGACAGCCCTGCTCTGAGACCCAGCAAGAGCCCCCATCGCTGCCCCAGATCTCTCGCATTCTCCAGCTGTTAGAAGACCCGCCCTGAGCAGACCCCCTTTCTGTTGCTGTTGCTTCTGCACTGAACTGACCTTTTAAGCAAATCCTTGCCTCAAAATCAAATAGAGTGCACTTCTTGTTTGCATGAGGGTCTCTGCATGCAAAGTGAGTCAGATTTTCCCAGCAGGAAGAGGATTTTGTTTTCTGACCACCTCAGATGTGAAGAGGCCACTGAAGTTTGTGATCACCTTGCAAGGAAGCCTGTGGCTGAGGCTCCAGGGAGAGGAGGCCTGTTCCGAAGACTCAGGTAGGAGCCCACACGTGCAGGCCTTTGCTGTTACAGTCTAAGCTCGCACACTCTTCCTCATTCCCACCCCTTCTCGGGACCTGCACTCTCCCCTCTGCAACTGGAGAGGGCGACTTTTAAAAGGCAAGCTTGAATGATGGCGATTTCTAACGATCCACCCAGACAGATCAGCTGCTTCAGCTTTGGTTCCAACGCTGGAACAGTTCTTCCTTGCCTCACTGAAATAGACTACCCTACTGGCAGTTTTCTTTACCTTATCAAGAGATACATGAATGATTGATTAAAGCTATTCTGAAATCTTCAAGAAAATGAGCATCAGGCCGTTTCTCTCTGTGACTCTCTGTGCTCAGAGGTCTGCTCCACCCTGGTGGAAACGCAAGTGGTCAGACCGATCGTAATTACCCTTGGGGTTTTCCCTCCTGGCCACATGCCAGCTACAGCCGCCTTTCCTCTCCTGTCTTGAGCATCAAAGAGACCCAGTGTTGATTCTCATTCCAAGCTTTCGTTTCACTGCCCAGCCTTCATCTCTTAGCATCCCCAAAGCAAGGGTTAAAGAGGGAGGGAAGGAAAGAGGGAGGCCGAGAAGGCAGCTAGACACCTGCGATGTCCCTCAAGAGACACATACCATTCTCGAGTTTGCCTTCCATCTGCGACTGGGCGGGGCCCACACATGTCCCCTGCAGCAGCTGTAGCCCTGCTTGGCAGCTGCTGCACTCGGTGTAACCGGGGCCGCTGCAAGTTTCACAGGCTCGGTGGCAGGGCTCACATTCGTCCATCTCTGGGTCGCGGTAGAAGCCAGGGCCACAGCTCCTGACACAGCGGCCACCTACAGAGGAACACAGACAGGAAGCATGAGGGTGGGACGCTGGCGGGTTTAGCTCAGCGCTCTGTTCAGGTCCAAGTTCTAAATGGGCCCAAGGGAAGCTCAGGAACGTTTTTGTTTGACTTTGTTTTAAAAGAAACCGGGATGGCATTAGCTTATTTCAACTAAGACATGTCTTTGAAAATTCGGACATTTAAAGCTGTCTTTTAACTGAGACTTTACACTGGCTATCAGCTCAAAGGGTTGAGAGCATGGAATAAAAAAGTTGACATTTTTGAAAATCTGCAGAGCAAATGAGTCTCTAACAGCTCAGCGGGAGGCCATGTGGGGCCTTCTGACGCCTTGTCCCCCACGAGCATTCAAGAGCACCGGACTGGGGGTTCTGTAATTGGAGGGCTCACAGTATATTTCCTTCCTAACTGCCCCTTTCCATCAGAGTCCGTGAATTGACCAAAACCTAAGACAAAGAGTCTTGTTTAGCTTTTATGGTGCTCGAGAACATACAACCTGGATTATGTCTCAAGGAAAGAGTCACGGTTCCGAACACCCCAGGTGACTTAGGTTCCCAGCACTGTCTTCAGTGCCCCGCCACCCCCCGCATTCACTCTTGCTTCCATCAATTTGGAGACGTTTGAGATTAATTAGTGAAGTAGGGGCTAGGCTTCAGTCATAGGAGCAGGAGGACATTCTCCTGGCTCACGTTTATTTTCAAATCAAGTGAAACATTTCTGCTTGGACGAGAGGCACCAGCGGACTCAGACCCGGGAGCCAATCACACGGCTCTCTTCTGTCCGTGTGGGGCTCTGGGGCCCTGTTCCACTTGGTCGGCTCACCTGCGAGAAAGAAGCCCTCTTCACACCAGTAACACTCGTGCTGGTCACAGTTGCAGCAGTTGGTGTCGCACGCTTTGCATTCAAACTCTTCACTGTAGGTCTTCTCAGGACAGACTTTGTAACAGTGGTGTTTAAACCTAGGGGAGCAGACAGAGTTTCTTCCATGAGCTCTGTTGATGTATTTCTCTTAACCACCATTATTTAACCCCTTTATGTACGTCTACACATCATTTTTTAACAGGTGCAGATATTTGGGTTTCAAGGGTGAAAACTTCCTCTTGGTCTTTGCGTGCCTTCCAAATGAGTCATAAACCACCTTCCTCTGGACTGCTGAGCGCGCCCTTATCAGGGCTGCTGTAAGGATGCTGGGGAGAAGAAAGGGGTGCTGATATTTATTTATGGAGTAGTGGCTATGTGTCAAGTATTAGCTTATTTAAACCTCCACATAATCCCCATATGGTAGCTGTTACTTATGTTTAATGTCCAGATCAGGGCACCGAGTCTCAGGGTTAAGTGCTTAAAGTCACATAGGTTAAAGGTGGGGCTGGGGTATTAACCCAGGTCTGTTTGAGCAGATGGTTTGTATGCCTTTGCCCCATGGCACTCACACAGTCTGAGCAGTTTAGTGTAACAAGATTAACATCAACATCCAAGTGCCTGAGTTTTATGTATACATACTTTTACACATACTGTCCATTCTTATTCTACAGTAGAATACTTCACTGAATTACAGGCTTATTTGAAGGGGGAGTGGAATGAAGCTGATCTTTGCCCTTTGATGAATTTTGTAGCATCAGCAAGGTATCAGAGGCAGGCTTTGCATTTCTTCCATACCAACGTCTAATGTAGACTGTTTTCCTGGCTGTATTGAAAGTCACTAAATATTCTAAAAGGTTATAGATGTGTGCTTCTTGAACTAAACAGCACATGTTTTACCCTTAGCAATATTGGGCATGTCGTTTTTAGTACACAGTAGGTCCTTACTTAGTGTGGTTGTTAGGTTCTGCAACTTCAAGTGAAATAATGTATAGTGCAGTAGGCTAACTAATATAGATAAGGGTTGAGTTGCAGTGGCGTCTCATCAATGTTATAACAAAATGACATGGAGCAAAATGAGATTATTCTAGGCTCTGCTGTTCTGTTTCTGAAAGGGTTTCATGAAACCCGCTCATTCGTGGGCATGGCGAGCTGGAGAGGCTGACGCGACTGGCTCCAAACTTCAGCAGAGGGTGCTCTTAGGTGACAGAAGAAGTCGGTGCCACTCAAGGGGTGTCTTCTAGTGTCAAAATGAAGAAGGGTAGAGCTCAGCTGGAGGGACACAGGAGTCACCCTCTTCTACATGGTCACTGTTTCTTTGGGTCTAAGTGCTTTTTCCTTGGTCCTGCAGGGAACAGTTTGTGCCCCCAGCCATATGACCTCATCAAGGAATGCTTGCATTTCTGCCGTTTGTCTCTGCTTGGGGTGTCTCTGGCAGGCCGAATGCTGGGTAAATACCAACTATGAACATGCTGAGAAATTCCTTTCTGCTCATTTACTGTCATCTAATCTACCTTCTAATAATCAAGTCTGGGAGCCTCCTCTCCACTCCTCCTCCCCTGTTTAAATGGAACAGTAATTTAAATCAGTAGGTCAGGAGCGCAGTCTTATAGAGACAACACTCAATGCAGAGAATAATAGGCAACTCTGGGAAAGTTGAATTAAAACCATAAGGTTAAGTAATGATAAGATTAACTGGTCATTTTTAATATGTTTCAGCTTGTTGGATTTCCCTTTCCTTCCCATCCACTTCACCCCTTTTAATGCCTTCCTGCCCGCTGCCACATTTCAGGCCTCTTGGAATCAAGCCTATTCAAGTTGAGGTGACTCAAATACAACCCCCCATGCTATGACTAGCTTGTGCTGCAGCATGAGAGAACCCACAGCCTCTCTGAGCTTCATTTTTCTCTTCTGGAGGATGACATCGATGCTGTGTTACTGACAGTGTTTTTGGAAAGGTGAAAGGAAGAAATGAATGTGAGAGTTTATCATAAACTCTCCAGTTCTTAGATGATAGGGAGGAATTATGCCTGTACATTATCTGGGCCTTCCTTTTCTTTTCATCTCCCTTTTCTTTTCTTAGTTTTTCTTCCAAGATAGGCACCAGTGTACCCTGGAAGGGAGACTAGACTGGGATGAGGAGGTGGCATTGAGACATGCCATGTTTGACTTGTAGATTTGGATTAGAGAACTCTATGGGTGACGGTTATCTGTGTTTCATTTAACCGAGTGGTCTGTGTCTTTCATTACCCAGGGAATGACGGAGTGCTAATGTAGCACCTGACTTCATCCTGGACTGTCCGACTCTCGTTAAAGACAAGGTCTCCATGCAGACATCTGGAAATAACTCATGCGGGGTTGGGCCTATTATTAAGGTCTATCCAGAACCAGCGAGGTCTGAATCTTGGTCACCCATGGCAAAATTCCTAGACATCAGTGTCAGTTGGTTGCCTTCCAGGACCAAGAAAGAGAAGGCCTCCTTTCCAGGCAAGAAAACAGCTGGGCTCTTATTGCTAAATCCAAGAATTATTCATTAATAGCCTGACAGGGCAGAGTTGCTTCAGGCTACAGGGCCTCTGTCCTTTTATCACTAAATTAGGCTTAAGTCCATAATGCTTCAACTGCAGAAAAGTCAGTGCTGTGAGAAAAGTGGCCAGACTTACATGTAATACCCCATAACACAGGATGTGCAGGTTCCTGGATCATCTAGAAAAAATGATAATAATGAAAAGGAATCACAAAGTGTTCATCATTTGGAAAAACAGGCTTTGGAAAAGTTGTGGCTTGAGACAATCTTCTGGGATGGTTTTGTGAAACACACTGTCCAGAAATGGTTTTTGAACAGATGGCACCATTTTTAACTAGTACCAAACTATATGCTATGATTTATCATTATCAAAGCTTGTAAAATAAAAGTTCTCACAGATACTTGGCTCTGACTTTCAAGAAGGAATAGATGCAAGTTACCAGGTCTTCAAATTGCAGATCAGGAACCACCCACTCTGAGAAAACTCCTGGTTTCTGATAAGGTAAAGGCATCAAGCATACCTATACACACACACACTTGAAAAGGGGCTTCAGGCTTCTAACTTTGAGTGGTGGTTTCCCATGAATTACCCCAAATGCCTGCCAATATAAGGGATTGCTGTCTGGGAGGTTCCTTCGAAATTTGGACAACTGTTTCCTTTCCAATACAGTATTCACTTTGGGTTCTGCGCCTTACAGCCTTCTTGAAGAAACTGTCCTGTTCTCCTGGAGTATACTGGTTCAATGTTTCCCTGTTGGCTCAGAGAAGGACTCTTTCCTACAGCTTTCAGGGGACCTCAGGAGAGAGAAAGGACTTTGAGAATTATTGACTCAGTCTATTTCCCTCCCTAAAACATGCCAACCCCAGATCCAATTATTAAGAGAATTCCATGACTTCTTCTGGTCTTCAAATATTGGGAGTAATAGAGTTACCTCTAGCAAGTTTTTTTTTTTTTTTTTACCTGTTATTCTCCAGTCTTGCTCTTTTCATTCAAATAGGAGATGGAACACAATTGCTCCTCTTTAAAGCATTCCTCCTGGCACATGAAGATTTTATGTTGCCTTTAACTTTTCAAGGAGATTCTCTTTGAACTTTCTTTCAGATCTACCCTAGGCTCTATTTTGATTTCACAAAGTCTGCCCTTTGGTAGAGCCTCACCCAAATCTTCAGCCAGACACTCATCTTGGGACCTCCTAGGGATGTTGTAAAGACAGTGCTACTGTGTATCATACATGGTGCAGCTAATGCATTGCACCAAAAGTTACAGTGAAAACATTTTTAGAAGAGACCCTGCCATTTACACAGGATCTTCAGAACCCTCTGGAAATAGCCTAGTGATCTTGCAGTAGAGAGGGCACTGGCCTGGAAATTGGGCTACCTGTTCCTAGTTTGAAGTTTTAACCCTGACTTAACTGTCTTGAGAACTCGCATAAGCTTCACTCACTCCACTTGCTGGGTCCTGTTTTCTGCAGCTGTAAAATGGTCTGATTGGATAGTATGGTTTCAAAGTCTTCCCAAAAGTCAAAGATTCTGAAGCCAAGTCTAGCAGGAGTTAGCAAGCTATGGCCAACCCTGGGGCCAGATCTGGCCATGCCCTTTCATTTGCATGTGGCCTGTGAATACTTTCCTGCCATAGTGTCAGAGTAGAGGAGTTGCAACAGAGATAAACAATATTTACTATCTGTCACTTTACTGTACAGAAAAAGTTTGCCGGCCCCTGGCTAGAGCATGATTGGGTCATGATACTCACCTTTGTTAGGTAACACAGGTGTAAATATTATTTTCTTGGTGGCTGGCCCTGGAGTTCCGCTTAGGGTGAAAACTGTCTATGTTTAGGAAAACAGCTTGTATAACAACTTGGGGTAGAAGTTGAACTGGATGGGTTAAACAAGAGCCAAGATAGCCAAGGAGACAGCCAGGCCCTTTTGCAGGCAGCCATGATTTGCTCATGGGAGGACAATGGTTTTCATGTCTGGGTCAGCATCGTTTGTGATAGGGCAACTGGCTCATGTCACTCCATGTCAGGACGGTGACATGAGCCAGAAGCCAGGCTAATGAAGTAGAGTCAGGAGTCTGAAGCTAGAGGTGCCATGAAAAAGAAAAACTCATGGAAATTCTTTGAATTCTTGGGGGAGGGCTTTCCGCTTCTACAGTCCAGGGATTAGGGATCTGAATCCATTTTAAGGGAGTTGCGAAGACCCCAATGAACATTGGTGGTTCTACTGGATAAGCTTATTTCCTGCTGTGAGTCCATGTTTGCATCTATGTTCTTTTCATTTCTGCTCCTAAGTAAGTAGCTACTGATCAGTTTGCATTTGGACAACTTACTTTTCTCTCTCCTGTCCCTGATGAACATATCTGACTCGAACAGTTTTGCTAACTTGTCAAGGGCTGGGAAATTCTAATCCTGCTCTCTAATGTTTTGGCCATCCCTTCCATCTAGGAACTTAATGAGTTTGCTCTCTGCTCCTCTAAGCAGGTCAACTGATGGAAATGTTAACTAGAACCAAGCCTCAGAAATAGGCATCCAGTATAATCTTAAGTCCAGACACTTGTTGAGCCCAGTGGCACAGTGATTTGGTAGCTTCACAACCGTTTGCATAAATGAATAATGCATAGGACAGGAACTGTCTTATAACAGTTTATGTGTTCCCATTAGTCTTTCTCATTATTACTCATTTTTTCTAAAGAGTAAGAATTATTTTGTTAAAACTTTCCACCCCAGAAGACCTACAAGTCAGACATAAGCTAAATGGATTTAGTTCAACCACTGAGAGGCAGCTGTTTTGGGATTAAGGAGAAGTAACAATCCCAAAACCCAGAAGTTGACTCTAAGTCAAGTTGGCATTTGGATGGTCAGGAGGGGTGGCTTAAGGAGAAAGATGGATTTGTGTGTGTGTGTGTGTGTGTGTGTGTGTGAGAGAGAGAGAGAGAGAGAGAGAGAGACGAATAGAAGAGCCTAAGTCTAAACAAGCTAGAATTGTTAACTGTCTTGGAAGGTGTTATCTAAAGTAGGATGTTTAAATAGCTCTGGTTATTTGATCTTGTCAAACTTTTGAGCTGAGAGAGCATAGTTTGAGGAGGGAGGGGGCGAGTACAGTCCGAGTTTGGAGCGAGCCTTGCACATTTGGAAAAAAGCCTTTAGAAACAGTTTCTGGCTTCCAGCTGCTCACACCCCCGCTAAGGAGAATGTGTGTGCAGATGCCTTGTCAAGATGGGGTGTGGGGATAGTCTTTCTTGAGGAAATTCATTTTTATGGTTTCATTTTTATGGGGTGGGGTGGGGTGGGCAGGACCACAATGTACACTGTGTCTGGAAAGGTCTCCGTGACCCTCCACATCATCTTTCTTCTGTTTCCTTGGTGACCTTCAGGGCTGCAACTCATGGCAAAGTCACTGTCCCCACGGACACATTGGCTCCTGCGGTCAATGTCGCCTGCAGTGGTCAACTGACGAGAAACGCCTGTTGTCTTCACCTTTGACTGCAGGTGGGTCAGGGCTACATGAGGAGTCAATGTACACCTTACTCACATAATGTACTGGAAAAGGGATACTTTCAACTTGAGGTGAAACTGAACTTTTAAAAATGTCCAGACAACAATGATTTTTTTTTAAGTTTACATAAACTTTGAGTCACACAATTAAAGAGACATATAATCAAAAATGACTCTTATTTTGCTTTTTCTAAATTTACTGTTCTTATTGTATGTTTATTTTTGATTTGGAGGAAAGAGAAGAAACTTTGTGTCTTAAGAGTAGCCCTTTATCATAAAATAAATATCTAGATGCCAGAATTAACCATGGATTTGGTATATTGTTTAGGAAAAACGGACTGTCTGCAAAACTGTGGGGAAAAGTTAATGTTGGGGTGCACCTACCTTACCTTTGACTGTTTCTTTCAAGATTCATTCTCAGGCCTGCAGGTCTTTCATTCATACTGCGTCCTCGCCAGGCCTCCCTCTACCATGGCTCATCGAAGCCTGTCTGTGCTGTGTGCCGTTACTGCAAAGACCTTCTAGGTTACTGCCTAGGTTACTGATGGATGGGCCTGTTAAACTTGTGCTTTGGGGAGGCTCCTGGGCTCTTACCTACCTCTGTTCCTTCTCAGGTGTCCTGGACCCATTGGGCTCCTTCTACCTTGGCCTTTTAGGGCACAGCTGTAAATGTTTCATAAAACAGCACCTGCTTACTGTATTAAATTTATGTGCCAAAGCTGCAGAGGGTTGGGGAAATGTGGGAGAAGTGGAATCTAGTTATATCATTCAAACACATTCACTCATATCTATATTTTCAGCTGATCTCCCACCCTAAACATGCTGGGTGAACGAGCTAACTAGCAATGCCTACTCTGTCTATAAAGAAGGAGGGGCTAGCAGCCTAGTGCAGGGAGTCCTTATATACATGCAGACGAGCGAACCCATCCGAGAGACATTCCTTCCCTTTGTAAGGAACCAAATGTGAAGACAGTTTTGGGGAGGTTAATGGATGAATTCATTAGCTCAGATGTGGCATTTTGGTTAGGTGTGGCCTGAGTCACTGGTCTCTGAAGAGAAACGTGCAAGGCAATTCATTGGGCTGCAGAAAAACGACTTATGTTTCATTTATTTTTGTTCGCTTCTTTAATTTTCTACTTTAGCATATCTTTTCTTTTCTTTTAATTGTTGTTCAAGTACAGTTTTCTGTCTTTTACTCCAATCCCAGTCCACCCCTGCAGTGCTCCGACCTTCCTCCCATTTCTACCCCCCTTAGTTTTTGTCCATGTGTCCTTTATACTTGTTCCTGTTATCCCTTCCCTTTCCCCCCTGAAATTCCTTCCCCTCTCCCCTCTGGTTACTGTCAACCCGATGTATGTAAAATATTAGTGCACCAGTACATATAAATAAATAATTTACACACACACACACACACACACGCATGCATTGAAGGCATATGCTAATATATTTTTAAACCAATGGGGTAATCTGAAAAGTATGAAAATCACTGCTTTAGATTTCTGTTCTCATGGGGCTTAGAGAGTTGCTGGGGCTAAAAACCTGTGAAGTATGGACAGAGCCATCATTTTGGTCTAATACGTAGCTTACCTATGGGAGGCATCGGGAAGGTGAATAAAGCCCCAGGTTTGGTTGAGCCTAGGACATAGGTGATTGGACCTGGGAAGGTGATGGAGCCGAAAGGCTGAGATCATCCAGGAAAAGCAGGGTATCTTGACTTACAATAAATGGGTGCTGTTTGATGATAGATACGAGTGAATGTGTTTGAATGATATGACTAGATTCCACTTTTCCCACTGCCCTCTATGGCTTTAGTACATAGATTTGTTCCCAAAACAAACTTCCTAGATGAAAATAACCGCTGATCATATTTCTGTGAAAGACAGCCGAAAGTTCATCTGTTGGGAATAGGTTTTAAAAATGGGGTACATTGACACGAGATGGGCCAGTATTCAGCCATTCAGATCTTGTTTCTCAAGAGTGTTTAATGATATGAGAACATTTTCATGATAGATAGGCTATGTGAAAAAGAATGATAACTCATATGCAAAATAGATTTGTATATAATATATATGTATATCTACATGTATAGATGTGACTCTCAAAAATCAGCAAATAGGCTAAAATGTTAATGACACTTATCTCTGATTTTATGTGTGTGGGTGTATATATATACACACTATAAATAAAGATACATTTATATGTGTATATATGAAACATACATATATATGTTTCTATATTTTCTGTATAAATGTTTTTACAAAATTTATTGGAATAAAAAAATGCTATTAAAGAAAGGAAGAAAGTGCTCAAGTTAGGAGCCCCAGGGGTCATTTGGTCACCAGTTTGGAAATGATTTCCTCCCCGAGAACTTCCCTGAGGGAGCTGACCTTTGGGTTCGCTCTTCGATTTCTGTCCCACCTCTGCCCATTCTGTGTTCTTGTCCTTCTCACTTTGTCTCTCAGCACATCCTAATCCTGCATCACCAGGACCAGACTGACATTCCTCCACACGGTGTGGCTAAAACAGTGGCCGAGGTTTGTTAAACTCCTTTTTAAAACTTCACTTTCAATATGAATTGTTTTTCTGATGGGATTCAGTAAAGGAGGCAGATGACTAGGAAATGGGGTTATTCTTGGCTCTGCCTCAGACTCACTAAGCAGACCGGAGGCTGTCACTTGGGCCAAGTGTTCTTAATTCCCTTTATGAGCACCTGCAACCTTGTTGGAGCATCAGCAGAATGTTCCCCCTATACTGAGATGTGCTACTGCTCCCTTCGAGGGGAGGGAAGAATTACCAGCAGCCAATACCTGCATCTTTTAGGGAGGTAATTAAGCACATTGTCAACAGTGCATATTCTCCCAGAGTAAATATGAACTTAGTTATTAGGTGACGCTGTACAAATTTGCAGGAGGGTCACTGACATTCTTTAGTCCACCCAAGAATAATGAACTGGGTAAGAGGTTTGTGTGCCCAAAGAGTGCAATTAATTATAAGCCCCAAATAGCACTAAAAAGTACATAATTCAAGTAGGCCTTGTACTTAGAATCGCTTCAAATAATTAACAGTGAAATACAAATGGACCCTCTGATAGCTTTGCCAAGGTAGAATAGTTTTCTGGAAGGTTCCATGGTGCTGGGATACAAAGTATTTTGTTGGGAGACTTTTGATGATTTTCAGTCGTTTTGTCCTCATTGGTGTCCAAGGACAGTGAATAAATATTTGAATTGGCAGTAGTGCAAATGGTGCAGCTGACCATGGGGCACAACCCCCTGGAGGGACACAGCAGTAGTAGAAAAGACCTGAATAAATAATCTAAATCATTGTCTACAAATGTTGGCTGAAAGAGGGCTCAGTTTTTTATTGGACTTGAGACTTTACCAAGTCCTCTGATTCCCAAAATGGAGTATCATAATAGGCAGGCTCTTCCTGGATTTCCATCCTTGCCTAGACTGACTAGCAGGTGGAAATAATGGATGAATATATGTAGCTGAGTTCCTACAAGGATAGTTCACTGCAGCTCTATTCCGTTCACTTATTCTTTCATTCTAGAGCTTACATTTTAAAGGGAAGAAGACAGTAAAAGGAAGATTAGATAATTATTAGATATGAATAAATTGTAATCTCCAATAAATGTGTGAAACAGCCACTAAAATGCAATCTCTGTGAGGACTGGTTGCTTTGTTTTCCTGTGCTTCACTACCGAGAGATTTGCCTGGTGCATAGCAGATGCCCCAGAAATATGCATTGCATAAAGAAGAAAAACACACAGGTAAGTACCTATATTCAGATAAAGGGTTAGAGAGTGAGGAGACTAGAGTGGAGAAGAGAGGCCTTAATATAGATGGACTAGTTAGGGAGAGAGCTTTTCAAGAATTGACATATGAGCAGAGATCCGAATTATAACAAGGAGTTAGCCATGTGAAGTTCTGAGGGCAGAGTGTTCCAGACAGAGGCCAAGAAGAGGTTGATCATTTCAAGGAACATCAAGAAGGTCAGTGAGGCTGGAGGGGACAAAGCAAAAGGGAGGGAGTGCAGAGATGAGGCCCAGGTCGCATTCAGGGTCAGATGAAATATGGTATCATGGGCCAGGGTGAGAGGCTTGCATTCTAATCTAAGAGTAAGGAGGACCCATGAAAGCTTTATAAAAAGATTTGATGTGATCTGACTTACTTGAAAAGGCCAGTGTGGGCACTGCGTGGAAAATGGCTTCTTTAACAGTAGAAATGGATTCATCTTTGAAATCTTGCAAAACCAGGAGTCTGTGGAACACCTTTCAGGGACTACTCTTTGAAGAAGTATACCAGAGGAGAAGTGACTAGAGATAAACTGAGAATGTGGCTGCAGTAGTAAAGGAAAATCAGATTTGAGAGAAACTAAAAGGTAAAATTCTGAAGATTAGATAAGTTGTCGAGGTGAAGAAGTCGGCTGACACCTCAACGGTAGCTTCAGTACCTAGGCGGATGGGAAAGGAGGAGCACTGTGCAGTAAAACTGACTTAGAAGCAAAAACAAATACTAAACTGATTATCTACTATAGTCCCTACACTGCTTTGGATATTATAAGGAGTATATACAGATAAGAAAGGCAATCTCTGTCCTCAAGGAGTTTGCAATCTGGGGAGGGGACAGTAATTAACAAAGAGAAGAAATCATGATGTGGCAAAATGTAGATAAATAGACACACCTCTACTTTGGTATACCTCAGAAATACTTGGTTAGAGCTCCAAAAGACCAAGTTATGATTCTCCTTCTCTCTCCCTGTTTAATTAGGTTTTAATCTCTCTTTTTAAATTTAAAAATCTAAAGCATTCTTATTCCAGTCAGAGTTCCCAGATAAAATACAAGACTGAAATGGGAACCTGAGGATTACAATCTCAGTGAATGAAAAATAAACTTTCCAGGACAGGAAAAGAACCATCCTGGTTTTAGCCTCGGCATTGAGTAGATCAAACAATAACACCACCTCCTCTGAGAATCTGTAACCATTAGCTGGACTGCATATAGGTTTTACTCAGAATTCATGTTATCTCAGTGTTCTGGAACATCTCAAAGGGAAAAATTCAATATAAAGTAGTCTCAGGTAGGTAGTATCCCAGGGGCAATTGGTAGAAGCAAATGCAAATACTTTCTGAAGACATGTAATCTTAATACAGATCTCAAAGTATTCTCATAGGTATTTTTTTTCCAGAAAAATGGTTACAGTTTAAAAAACTGCACAAGGAAATCAAGCACTGTGAGAGAAAATCAACAGAAATAACAGATAACAGAATGAGGCCCACAGAGACTATAAACTTTGAACATATCTGGCACAGAAAGCAAAAATAACAATATTGTTATTTATTGTTATTTAAATATGATTAAATAAATAATATTTAGTATTTTTTAAAAAGTAAAAGAGCTTCTTGAAAATAGAAACAATTTAGAAAAGATCTAAATAAACATAGCCTGTATAAGTGAAAGACATAAACATTCCAATTTAAACATAAATGGTTAGATTAAACAGTTGATTAGGTATAGCAGGAAGCAAATCAGCAAGCTCAAAGATACAAAGAAAAGATGAAAAATTCAGTTCAGAGAGAAAAAACAGGGAAGACTGGTCAGAGATATAGAGGTTAGAGAAGGTCTAATGTGTGCCAAAGTTCCAAAAAAAGATAATGAGAGAACAGAAGAGGGGCAATATTCCAATGTAATAGAATACCTGAGATTATTCCAGGATTTTTACAAGATATCAATAATTAGTTCCAAGCAATAGTGTGTGTGTGTGTGTGTGTGTGTGTGTAAAATTATTTTTTTAATCTACATAGAGAAATTGCAGAATAACGAAGAAAACAAAATGCTCTCAGTCTGTGGAGAAGGGTAAAGAGACATAGTATGTAAGAAGAAAGAAAATACCTTGAGAAGAGGACTTGAAAATTTGGCGGATGAAAGAGCATCATTCATTTTAGAAAGACTAAAACAGGGGCAGAAAGTTCTTTGAAATTTTGATGGAAGACCTGGAATCATAAAATATAAGCGCCAGAAGGAGATATTGGCTCCAGGCCCAGCTCAGATGTCCTAAGAGTATGGAAGCATTTTTATTTGTTGGAGTCCTCTAGTTCTAACAGAACAAGTCTTTTTTTTCTGAGCTTCTGTTAAACTTTGTATTGATGCTGATGCTATTATCATTGGAGTACAGTGAATTGTGACTAGTCTGTCAGAGTCAGGAAATATATCTTACTCATCTCCCCAAACCTAGTACCCAGTGTTATGCCTACCATTAATTTATTTCTTCCACAACGATACTTTGAATCCTACTACATGCTAGGTCTACAATGATGATTAATTCCTACTGTAATATGGATCTAGACTCAGGGTCTGGGGGATGCAACAAGTGAAAAGACATTGCAATGAGTGTTGTGTGATCAGTGTCACTAGTGAGATTATGAACAGTTGACTAAGAAGATAATGGGGTGATGCCCAAGCCAGGGTGTGCATGTAGGGGGGGAGGTGCAGTAATAGGGGGGTTCCTTGAAGGAGTGAATGCTTAGATGAGACCTAAAAAATGAGTTTGATGGAGAAAGGGGGAGAGATGGTGGAATCCTTTCTATGAGGAAAGGCCTGACGGGAGAGAGAGCTAAATCCAAGGAGACAGTTTCTTTAGTAAACGCCTCATAAGATTCCCACCAAGGAAACTTAGAGTGATGAAATCTTCTCAGACTACAGCACAGTGGCCTTTGCCTTAAGGACACACAGGCTTTTAAGGAAAAGAAGGAGAAAATTACAAAAGTGGGTTGCAAAATTTGGCGATAGCTAAACAGTACAAGGAAATAAAAAGGGACTGAGAGAGAAGACCGAGGAGACCAAGCAGTGGCTGGACCAGTAAAGAAGCTTTCGGGTCATGCTTGGGAATCCAGGCTTTACCCAGAGCCCTGGGTAGTTATTTTAGGTTTGTGGGCAGTTGTCACAAATCCTAGAAAGAACACTATTACTACAGTATGGAGTGTGGATTTTGAGAGTGAGAGGGCAGGAAAAGAAGAGAATCAGGGA
>PVKM010021810.1:0-22295 GCA_004027735.1 Carollia perspicillata | reverse complement strand
GTGGGTATTCATCGAAGAGATGAGCCAGGAAAGGGAGGCTGGGCTCGGTAAATAGGAAAGGAAGAGGGGTGGCAGTGCAGGAGCTGACTCCTTCCTGCCCCAGCCTGGCTTGAGGATAGGGCCCAGCGAGGGGAGGAAAGGGAGAAGAAAGCAAGGGGGAGAGATGAGCAGTGAGCAGTGGCCCCTTCTTTCCCAGCTGCAGCAGCCCAGCGGGTTAGATGAATGCTGGGAGGGGGAGAGTGACCCTGGCAGAACCTTTTGTTCCAGATGAGGCTGGAGCAGGGGGCACCGAGCCATTCACACGCCATCCGAGGGCATCCTGCTGGGCACTCTGGGGAGGGGGGCACAGCAGCCGGTCATGGGACTTGGCCAGGCAGATAGCTGGAGGCTCAATGGGGAAGCCCAGCTGCGTGCTGCTGAGGCTGGGGGAGGGGCTGCTTCTGCCATCCTTCCTCCAGGCTGTGGCCTGTCCCACAGACAGGAAAGCCCTGACTGGTCCCACTCACTGTGCCCTGGGGCAGCCTAGTCCCTTTCTCCTTGGGGCCCACTCCTCCTTTTCAAAAGTGGTTTCCCATCTCAAAAGTGAGCCCCAACTGGGGGACTCAAAGCTGCCTGAGTTGCTTCCTGCTCCTGTGTGTGGATTCCTTACCCCTAAAGGGGGTCCAGCACTTTAATTCCATTCTCATTTCGTGCCCCTCCCACTCCTGGGCCTCTACCAAGGGCCTGGGCCTGCTCAGAGGCAAAAACATCCCTACTTCAACCCAGCTTGGAAGGGAAGGACATGGAGGTCTCATCTGCATCACCCCTTCTGTCCCCTGCTCCTCTTCCCCAAGAGCACCAACCCTCCAGGTGGCATCATGTGGCTCCGGGCTTTTGTGGGTGCTACCTAAAAAAGCCTGTCATGCAAGGGGGTGTCTGAACTATTTGGGAGCCGGGAGTCAGAGGGTATCGTGACCATTTGTGCCTTGGAGGAGGGGAAGTCGTCATTACAGGGTCTGCATCTCCCTCCAGTGTCACCATGTCACCTGGGTGACAGTGGTCCTAGACTTGGCTCCTCTGCCTTTGTCCCTGGAATGGGCTTTGCTTGGGTGGGAGCTGAGCCCTCACTGGTTCCTTTTCCCTGTGCCCAGGCCGAGCCAGCAGCCCCGAGTGTGCTTGCGGTCGGAGCCACTTCACCTGTGCAGTCAGTGCCCTGGGCGAGTGCACCTGCATCCCCGCACAGTGGCAGTGCGACGGAGACAACGACTGCGGGGACCACAGCGATGAGGACGGCTGTAGTAAGACCCTCCCCACTGGGCGGTGGGGGTGGTAGAAGAGGAACCTGGGGGCCGGCGAGGGAGCTGGCGCAAGTCTGAGGGGGCTTTCCGTGCGTCAGTCGTGTCAGGCTCAGAGCCTCTGACTCTTGCAAGGATGACAGATACGACAGATGGGTGGTTT
The DNA here is from genome assembly GCA_004027735.1 of Carollia perspicillata. NCBI lineage: Eukaryota > Metazoa > Chordata > Mammalia > Chiroptera > Phyllostomidae > Carollia > Carollia perspicillata. Next base: position 20,858 of record PVKM010021810.1, on the reverse strand, counting down.
CCTCACAGTATCCATGGCTCCAACCCTTGTGTGTTTCCCAAGTGTCCATGCATGTATGTCCAGTAACTTTGAAACAAGCCTCGAAACTACAGGTAGTCTCTATAAACAGAGCTGTCTGTGTTTAAGTGAGTTCGTGTTTGTGTATTTGTTCTGCATGTTGGTACATTTTTAATGTGTGTGCTATACACGAATGCAGCTTATTTTTCTTATATTAATCTGTATAATCACATATTTTAATCATATAAACTTTGTAAGAAACCGTATATTCTCTTTAAATCTCTTTTCCACCAGTGTAATAACACACGTGCAGCCGGTTAGAGGGCGCCGTCTTGGATATACAGAAATCCCACTGCTGAGTCAGTTGTCTGGGTTTGGGGGTGCAACCTGCAGCACCTACTTCTGAGGGTGGCTAATTAGTCTAATAAGAATGAAGCTACAACCTGGACCTTATTAACCCGAACCATTTCAGCTAATTGGGATGATGTTAAATGGCTCACTTTCATGTAACACGTTCACGAGCATTGTCTCCAAAGACCTCTGCGAGCGGAGTGTAATTACCCCCGTTTTAGAGTCGAAGAACCTGCAGCTCAGAGAGAGGAACCGACTTGCTCGGTGCGATAAGTAATGAGCTTCAGGACTGGAAACTGAGCTGAGATGTATTGATCACTATTTAACAAGAGGAAAGGAAGAAAAGGCACTTCTTTCACTTGCTCATGTTTTTCTTACTGCTTTCTTAGTGGGTTTGAGCTCCTTGGGCTGTTCTCCCTTGTGGACTCCTCGCCACCTGGGAATACTCTCACTTCTTTGCTACAGTTTCTGCTTGGCTTCTCCATCAGCTGGGGGTGGGCCCCGGAATCTGAAGGAGGATCGTAATTCGGGCTGCCTGGTTGAGCCTGCCTGAGCAAGTTACTGATTCCCCTTTTCCTTCTTTTTCTGGGGCTCAGTGCTGCCCACCTGCTCCCCTCTTGACTTTCACTGTGACAATGGCAAGTGCATCCGCCGCTCCTGGGTGTGCGACGGGGACAATGACTGCGAGGATGACTCCGACGAGCAGGACTGTCGTGAGTGCTGGCCAGGCGGGCTCTGCCAGCTTCTGTGGGGAAGGGATTTTCAAACAGAAAAGTGATGTCCCCAGGCCCACATCAGCCATTGGGTCTTCAGCTCTTGGACCTGGCCTTTTACCTCCTCTAGTGGTCAGATAAGGCCCTCCACCCAACCCCCATGAGACAGCCACCTGCCACAGATCCAGCCCGAGGCCTCGCTGCGGGGCTGCTACGCTCTGCCAGGCTTCCTGTCAGGCTCCCTGTCAGGCTCCCGGGCACTTGCCCCTGCCGCCTGCTGCAGACTGACTGCTCTGTGCCCACAGCCCCCCGGGAGTGTGAGGAGGATGAGTTCCCCTGCCAGAATGGCTACTGCATCCGGAGCCTGTGGCACTGTGATGGTGACAATGACTGCGGGGACAACAGCGATGAGCAGTGCGGTGAGTGGTGCCCTGGGAGGCAGACAGGGTGGCTGGTGGATGGCCTGGCCATGGCAGGAGAGCGCAGCCATGACCCTAGCTCCGCCTGAACTTGAACTGGCCAGGTGTCTACATGTCTATGTGGAGTGGCTGGGGGAAGGCAGGAGGAGCAGAGCAGCCCAGACCCCCCGTAGTCACAGAGCAGGAGCCTGAGGCCCAGTCTCTTCAGGGCCTCGGCTTTCCCCAGAGAGCCTGCACCGAATCTGGGGTGTCTTGCCAGCTGGGTCAGAGCCCCCAGGGTCGGTGAGGGCGGCAGTCAGGGAGGCTGTGTGGAAGGTCACTTGCAGGGCCCCTCAGGACGGCTGTCCCGCTGCATCCCCCAGACATGCGCAAGTGCTCTGACAAGGAATTCCGCTGCAGTGATGGGAGCTGTATCGCTGAGCACTGGTACTGTGACGGTGACACCGACTGCAAAGATGGCTCTGATGAGGAGCGCTGTCGTGAGTGGCCCAGACCGCAGGCTGTTGGGCTGGGATGGGGCAAAGGGCTCCCTTGCAGGGGCGAAGGGCCAGGGCGAGGAGTGCTTTTGGAGTGGAGGGTGGGTTCTTAAGAAGCAGCTCCTTCTCGGCTGAGCTCGGGTGGAAGCAGTTTCCCCAGATGGAAAGGGAGGCCCCGCTTTGGTCTGCCTGAATATGAGGGTCTACAGGGACCACCTTCTATGCAACCTGGTGACATCTCACTTGAGGAAGGCACCCTCCCTGAGCATCCTGCCCCTTGGAGGAGTCGGGACCCCTCTCCTCTGCCCAGGCCTGAGTATACGCCCCTCCCCACCCCTGCCATCCCATCCAGCCTCAGCAGTGCCAGCACCCCCCTGCAACCTGGAAGAGTTCCAGTGTGCCTACGGCCGCTGCATCCTCGACATCTACCACTGTGATGGCGACGATGACTGTGGAGACTGGTCGGACGAGTCTGACTGCTGTGAGTGCTCCAGCCAGCTAGGTGGAGGAGGGGAAGAGGCCTGGCTGGGCTGGCCAGGCACAGGTGCCAGCTGGGGCAGGAGCACCGGGGAGGACTTTCTGGATCCCCTGGTCCCCCTTGGGCAGAGGTGGAAGAGCCAGAGTGCTAGGGCCGTGGCTTCTGGTCCGCTACGGGACGCTCTGCGCACAGACTGGCTAGAGACAGAAGCTCGATGTGTCTCCTCAGCCTCCCACCAGCCCTGCCGCTCTGGGGAGTTTATGTGTGACAGTGGCCTGTGCATCAACGCCGGCTGGCGCTGCGATGGCGACGCAGACTGTGACGACCAATCTGATGAGCGCAACTGCAGTGAGTGGGGGACAGGGCTGAAGGTCTGAGCTGGATTGAGGAGAGGGCTTGTGGAGCTGAAGAGGCCGCCACCGACAAAGCATGTGGGCAGGTGGGGCGCGATCACCGAGTACAGTGCACAGGTTGTGCGCTGCACAGGGCGCTGTGTCCAAAGGGACGCCAGTCACGCAGTGGCCCTGTGTCCTATAATTGCATGGATTTATATATTCACCATGGCGGCTTTCCAGCAGGTGGCAGTAAAGTATCTTGAGAAAAGGGCACCTTTTTCTGATTCACACAGAGATGCCCCATAGACCACCAGCCAGGACGTTGGTGTCAAGAAGAGCGGCATGGGTGCAGGCACAAAGTGCACTTTTGGGTGGCGGATGGCACTTTGGGCTGAAACGGGGCCAGCCTTTTATTAGACCTTTGCTTTGCCAGCCACCTCAATGTGTACAGCCGAACAGTTCCGCTGTCGGTCAGGCCGCTGTGTCCGCCTGTCCTGGCGCTGTGATGGGGAGGATGACTGTGCAGACAACAGCGATGAAGAGAACTGTGAGAACACAGGTAGAGTCTCCCAGGGGTTCCCCCAGACTGCTTTGTCTATAGTCAGGGTGAAGGACAGGCGTAAAGCAGGCGTCACTGCTGCCATTTTGGTTGGGCCGAGGTGATGCTCTAGTCACTCCTGCTCATGGCCTGGATTTTCCCTGCTTTTCCTGGTAGCACTGTCAAATCCAGGTATGTTTGTTGGCCTGCAGGCTTATGGCCTGTAACGCAATGGCAGGGCTCTGGGTTTCAGTCACCTCTCACATTGCAACTCACATGCAGCCAGTGCCTGTTGCTCCGGCCCAGGGAGCGAGGACCGTTCTCCACGACTGATAGCCCCCGTGCCCACTGCCCCGGCCACCCTGGGTACTAGGCACATGGAAGCACTCTCTCACTCTGTCCCACGTCCCTCACCATCCACTGTGGAGTCCTGGGGAGAAAGTGAACGCAGACTCTCCGCCAGCCCTGTCTGAGCTATTTCCTGGCCGGGACCCCGACCCTCCCACCTTGAGTCTCATCTGTCTCCAGCTCGTCTTAGAAAATGACAGGCTCCCCTCCTTTTGTTGACCCAAGCCCTGCCCTGCTGTGACCTGACTCTGCCTGCCTTCCACCTTCCCTCCCTCCTTTGCTAGGAAGCCCCCAGTGTGCCTCGGACCAGTTCCTGTGTTGGAACGGGCGCTGCATCGGGCAGAGGAAGCTGTGCAATGGGGTCAATGACTGTGGTGACAACAGCGACGAAAGCCCACAGCAGAACTGCCGTGAGTGTCCCCAGTGGGCGGGCCTGGCCCATGGTTTGTGGCTGAACCCCACCCATACAGTTCAAAAAGAATCCTCCCCAGGGACTTGAGCAGCCCCGGGAGCTGTTCTTCGTGGTCCAGGTAGAATGCCAAGTTGGCTGTCTGGGGGAGGATTCTGGGCTCAGCTCCCATCTCTGGCTTGGCTGGCACAGGGCCCCGGACGGGTGCGGAGAACTGCAATGTGAACAACGGTGGCTGTGCCCAGAAGTGCCAGATGGTCCGAGGAGCAGTGCAGTGTACCTGCCACACAGGCTACCGGCTCACAGAGGACGGGCGCATGTGTCAGGGTGAGCTGGGCTTGGTTTGGAGCAGGGCCAGGATGCTGGGCAGGGGCGGCAGCCAGGCAGCTGTATTTCCTATGGGTCGGGCATTTGACAGGCATGAGCTCATTTCATCATCACAATAACCCGAGGAGGTAAGGACTGTCCTCTCTATTTCACCCATGGGGAAACAGAAGCTTAGAGAGGTTAAGTAGTTTATCGAAGGCCACAGAGCTGGTGAGTAGCAATGCTGGGATTCCAGCCCAGGTCTGCATGACTTTGAAGCCTTAACCACTTGTTATCTAGTCTTCTCACTAGGCCTGGGAAATAGATGGGAATGTGGGCAGGGAAGCAGCTAGTCAGCCAGGGAGTACAGATGTGAGGATGGCAGAAGAAAGAGCTCCTGACCTGCCCGGTCCCCACAGATGTGAATGAATGTGCCGAGGAAGGGTATTGCAGCCAGGGCTGCACCAACAGTGAAGGGGCTTTCCAGTGCTGGTGCGAGGCAGGCTATGAACTCCGGCCCGACCGGCGCAGCTGCAAGGCTCTGGGTAAGGGATGTTGGCGTGTGGCAGGGTGGGCAGAGGTCTGCATGTGGAGACAGCTGGGTGCTCCGGTGCTCAGCCGATTTGCTGAGAGCTAGAAAGATTTTCATCTCAGGAAAATGGAGCTGCAAGGTGCATCTGAGCCCTGCAAAAAGCCCTGCTGGGGTGGGGTGTGGTAGGCTGGGGAGTACACTTTAGAAACACCCACATTTCCAGTACTGATGCCAGCAGCTCGGGGCATGCCCTACTAGGCCAAGGGCCTTGTTAGCCGAGAAGCTGGACTGCATGCTGAGGGCGCAGCTCTGCAGTCCAGCGGGGCCCCATTTCTGTGCCATGTCCCAGGGCCGGAGCCTGTGCTACTGTTCGCCAATCGCATCGACATCCGCCAGGTGCTGCCGCACCGCTCCGAATACACGCTGCTGCTCAACAACCTGGAGAATGCCATTGCTCTTGATTTCCATCACCGGCGCGAGCTTGTCTTCTGGTCAGATGTCACTCTGGACCGGATTCTGCGGGCCAACCTCAACGGCAGCAATGTGGAGGAGGTTGTGTCTACAGGGCTTGAGAGCCCAGGTAGGGGGCCAGGCTCGTGGGGTGGGGCAGGGCCACACCGTGTGCAGAGTGGCTGGGGAAGGGTCAGGCTGGAGGTCTGCAAACCTTAAGCAACAAAACATCTTTTTCTGCCAGTGAAATCCTGGCTGGAGCTAATATGGATAGCATTTGTTCGTATACATTAATTTAACAAGTTCATATTTGTATCATTTGCTCATTATTGAGCTCAATGAGTTAGAATAATGAGACCATTTTGATGAAGATAATCATTTGAAATCAGAGCTATACGGATGAGGATTACACTTCTCTATCAGCTTTGCCATCTGGTTTAATTCTGAATTTTGTTTTGATTGCTTAGAATTAAGAGTATCCCGATCAACTCAAATAAATATGTCCAAATGTTTACAGATGAAAAAACCACAGCTTACTTTGTGGTCTGGGGCCATTCGACAAGCACGTGAAGTGGGTTGGAATTCAGTATTGAGCACAGTTGACTCAAACTGTGGAACTTTTGAAGTGCCTTTGCAAAACCCTAAGCTGCAGTTTGCAAACCCCTGAGCCAGTCCAGTGGAGGACCCACTGTGTGGGTCAGGGCGCCAGGATTCAGGGAGAGGAGCAGGGCTGGCTGAGAGGACAAGTGCATGACCTGGGTCAGTTACCTGATTTTTCTGGGCCTCAGTTTCTTCATCTTCACGGGGTTATAGTGCCTCACTCACACAGTTGTTATGTGTATATAAGATGGTTAGAACACTGCCCGGCCCAAGAAACTGCTTTGTGCCAGAGTTTGCTCTTGTTACTACGGCGCAGAAGAACGCAGGCTGAATCCCTGACAATTTCCCACTCACTCTTTCCACCAGGAGGTCTGGCTGTGGATTGGGTCCACGACAAACTCTACTGGACCGACTCAGGAACATCGAGGATTGAGGTGGCCAACCTGGACGGGGCTCACCGGAAGGTGCTGCTTTGGCAGAATCTTGAGAAGCCTCGGGCCATTGCCTTGCACCCCATGGAGGGGTGAGTTGTGTCTTAAGTTCCCAAATCCCTCTTGCAACCTCTAGGGACAGTTCCCAGGCCACTTGGGCCAGACCCTATTGGGGAGCATCTTCACAGTGTGGCGCCCACAGCATGGGCTGTGCACCCAGGCCACCTGGGTTTGGGTCCGGGCTCCGCAGTACCTGGCTGTGTGGTCTTAGCCTCATCGGTTAGCCTCTCTCTGCCTCCATTCACTCATGTCTACATTGGTGATAAAAAACATCCCTACCACATAGCCGCGTGAAGACTAAATGAGATGATGACTTGTAAATGGTGTAATACACATCAGAGAAGTTGTAGAAGTTTAGTATTTTTATTAGTAGCTCATAAGGTTGAGCTAATTGATAAATAATTTTATTATTGAAAGAAAAGTCTGCTGAAATGGAAGGTGTTAGTTAGCCTCTGGTTTTTAAAAATTCAATGCAGTCCATTGAAGGGAGTGTCCTCTGAGACCCTGCAGTCTTAGGTCAGCTACTTTAGAAAGTGTGTGTGTTCATGTTTGTGTGTGTGTGTGTGTGTGTGTGTGTGTGTAAAGTACAAAAGGTGGTGGTGGAGATTATGACAAAGAATAAAGTGCTTTTCCTAATATAACATTAGATTGTTGATTCCACGAGGATTGGAATCTTTGTTGTTCCCTGCTGTACTCTCAGCGCCTAAGATAGTGTCCTGCCCATAGCAGATGTTGCAAAAATAAATTGTTAAATGAATAAGTGCTATCTGGAGACACTTAAATTAAAACAGTTCAAAACACTCTCTGACCAGACATCTGGTCAAGACAAGATGGTCAAGACAGACAAGATGTATCTCCCATCAGGTGGAGCTAACTGTATGCATGCCCCTTGCCTATTTACTGTCCCTGTCACCTGTCCTCCCTCTACTGCCTCTCTGCATCCTTTCCCCTCTTCCTAGTACCATTTACTGGACAGATTGGGGCAACACCCCCCGCATCGAAGCCTCCAGCATGGATGGGTCTGGACGCCGCATCATTGCCGATACCCACCTCTTCTGGCCCAACGGCCTCACCATCGACTATGCTGGGCATCGCATGTACTGGGTGGATGCTAAGCACCACGTCATCGAGAGGGCCAATCTGGATGGCAGTCACCGCAAGGCTGTCATTAGCCAGGGTGAGGCACTTCCTCCGCTCTCCATCTCCATCCTCCTTTCCGCATGCCGGACCCCCAGAGCCTTGGCAGAGGGTGAGATTGGGGCAGGGCCAGGTAGGCCACATCTGGATGGAGGGCCTCTTGGACTTTCCCCAGGGCTCCCGCACCCCTTCGCCATCACGGTGTTTGAAGACAGCCTGTACTGGACAGACTGGCACACCAAGAGCATCAACAGTGCCAACAAATTTACTGGCAAGAACCAGGAGATCATTCGCAACAAACTCCACTTCCCCATGGACATCCACACCTTGCACCCCCAGCGCCAGCCCGCAGGTAAAAAACTGCCCACCTGGTGAACCTCTGGTGCCTCAGAATCTTCCCTGCACCTGTCACATTTTCCATTGTTTTCTGGCCAGGAAATTCGAGGTTGGCACTGACGTGGGCTACTCTCTCCCTCTGCTGGACATTTAGGGTGGTACAACATCTAGATCCAGTGTCCCCGTCTGATTCACGCAAATGTTTCTAGAGCATCTCCTATGTGTCAGGTGTTTGCTGCTCACAGCTGGGACTGACATAAAAAACAATAAGACATAGTTCCTCCCTCCACGGAGTTCACACCGTAGCTAAACCCCTAGCCTTGGGCCCTCCTTTAGTCTTACCTGACCCTCTTGCTCTGGGCTTTTTGAGCAGGGAAAAACCGCTGTGGGGACAACAATGGAGGCTGCACCCACCTGTGTCTGCCCAGTGGCCAGAACTATACCTGTGCCTGCCCCACTGGCTTCCGCAAGATCAGCAGCCACGCCTGTGCCCAGAGTAAGTGGGTCTGGGGCACCTGCCTCAATGGATGTGCCTTGTGAGGGTGGGTGGAAGGAACAGGGATATGAATTTGAGGGATTGCCTGTTGTGGGGCTGAGCCAGGCTCCTCAGGTAGCCCCTGGAGAGGAAGGACAGATGAGGCCAAGGGCTCCTAGGTCAAAGCTGAGGGCTGAGGCCCCAGGAGTAGTCGCTAAAGGTTCAGTGACACCACCCAGTCAAGTACGGACACCTGCCGCCAGGCTTCTTTATCATTTTACCGGGTAAGCTGCTTTTTCTGTAGGCAGCCAGAGGGTGCCAGGCCCTTCTAGAAAGCAAGAGATGGACAGTCTCACCCTGTTAAAGACTGTCTTTCAGCCCCTAATCCAGAGAGCCAAGGTTAGGACTTCTAATGATGCTCAGTATACACAGGCCCTGGATAAATTCATGCCTAATGGCAAAAGACAGTGGGATCCCTCGGTCACTCCTTGAACTGCTACTTAGTCTTCCTTTAAGCTCTTGCAAAGGCATTGCCTTAAGAGGGTGGCCCCATCTAGCTCAGAGCCACAGGCCACTTTTCCTAAGAGTAGTCCGGAGAGGAGTGACGCAGGCATGTGGCATCACCAGCGAGGGACCAGGGGTAATTCCTCACACATCAGCAGCTTCCCTTACTTACCACCATGTACCCGTTGAGCCTCTTATCTGGAGCTAAAGTCAGATTTCTCTTGGGATCTGGGTCCTTTCCAGAGAGGAAGGAAGCTATTCAGAGGAACAGCGGCGATATTTATTCAACACGCATTGATTGAAAACCCAGTTTCCTCGCATTCTTTTGTGTCCAGCTCTTCCCTATTGTCTTAGTGAGGTACAAGAGGTTTCCCCAGAGCTTCCCCTTAAAGGTTTCCCAGGTCTTAGAAGAAAATAGTAAAGTTAGGTATAGGAAGTGCCTTTCCAGGCAGAAAAGCATAGTGGGGAACCTTCAGGCAGACCAGAAGCGGGTCAGGGGGTGGAAAAAAAGCAAGCTGGGAAGAAGCTGTATAAGGGAGTGGCCAGAGCTCCTTCTCTGGACTCAGACCTGAGTTCGAGTTCCAGCTCCGGTGTTTTGTAGCCATGGGATCTCCTGCAGGTTACTCGACCTCTCCCAGCCTCAGGGTTGTTCATCTAGAAAATGAGAATAAGAATAACATGAACCACAAAGAGTTGCTATGAGGGTAGAGGAGACAAGGCGAGAAAAGCACCAACCAAGCCCAGTGTCTGGCGTGGAGTAAGTGCTCAATGAACAGTCACTATTGACTGTTCCGTGGAGAAGGGGAGGAAAGGGTCTAGATGTCGGAGAGCATCAGCCGGAGCCCTTCCGCAGATGCGGAGCCGGACAGGTGGAGGTGGGCGGGGGTCAGCCGTGACCAAGCCAGGGCACTGGAGGAGAGATGGAGCAAAGAGGTGAGGATAGGTGACAGATGAAACTGACAGACACTTAAACAGGATGCACTTCCGGGCCCAGGGGAGAATCCATTGATCCTAAAGTCTGATTCTGCCAGCGAGGGCTGCCTGGTGCTCAAAGGGGACCTGAGGGGTGAAGAGTAGGGGACAAAGGGCACCAGATCCCAGGAGGTGTGGTTGAACCAGGTGTCACGCAGGTGAGCGTCTGTGTCTGTCACCGTTATTGGATTTAGAGCATTAAAAGAAGACCCCTTTCGGCCTTTGATCAGGTCTTGACAAGTTCCTGCTTTTTGCCCGAAGGATGGACATCCGTCGGATCAGCTTCGACACAGAGGACCTGTCCGACGATGTCATCCCACTGGCTGACGTGCGCAGTGCTGTGGCCCTTGACTGGGACTCCCGGGATGACCACGTGTACTGGACAGACGTCAGCACTGACACCATCAGCAGGGCCAAGTGGGATGGAACAGGACAGGAGGTAGGGCCCAGCGTGGGCCCACGCCCTCAGGGAGGGCAGAGATGAAGGGGTGGGGCCCTCCCTGTGCTGGGTAAGGGCTTCCCATCCTCTTCCCAGGCTGAGAATTGGCAAAGTTCAGGCCCCAGAGCTGGGGTGCAAGTTCAGATGGTGATAGAGCTTTGCTTCCTGTCCAGGTGGTGGTGGATACCAGTTTGGAGAGTCCAGCAGGCCTGGCCATTGACTGGGTCACCAACAAGCTGTACTGGACAGATGCAGGTATGTTCAGGGCAGCTGTGGCCTGGTGCTTGGGCACTCCTCTTACTTAAAATCCTGACCTCAGGTGGAAGGAGCCCAGTGCCCCTCCTGGACCACTTTTATCTTGACTCGAAGTCTTTGGCAGGTCAGGAGTGGTGGGGCTGCTGCAGCACGGAAGCTGGAAGCTCACATCTGACAGTTTGTCCTTTGCCAATCAAATGGCAGCTACTTGTGCTGTGTAGCTGATGCTTGAGAATGTTTTGAGGCATTTCACATAAGGAAACTGTGCCCTTTGATTTTTCTTCCATCACTGTCTTGGTAATACAGACATTTTCTATTAGCCAGGTGAGTGGGAGAGGCAAGGGGAATGCCTTAAACCAGAGCTACTCAACACGAGGTCCCTGGACCAGCAGCAGCGACGTCACCTGGGAATTTGTTAGAAATGCAGATTCTTGGGCCCTACCCTTGATCAGCTGCATCAGACTCCTTGGGGGTTGGGTTCCGTTAACAAGCTGTCCTGATTCTGATGCACACTGGAGTTTGAAAAGCATTGCCTTGAAATGACAGGACAGAGTGGGCTACTTGGGATGAGAAAGTCTTGTTCTTCAAAGAAAGGCAACTGATCACTCCCTTGAATTCTTTCTCGAAATTCAATTCACTAACTATTCCTTGGACATCTACCACAAGGTGTTTCTTGGGCAACTACTGCATGCCAGGCTCTGTGCTGGGCACGGAAGGGAAGAGGACGAATGACCGAGACCAGAGTTACTGTCTTTGTCCCCTACTTCTTGCTAGGGACAGATCGGATTGAAGTGGCCAACACAGACGGCAGCATGAGGACAGTACTCATCTGGGAGAACCTTGATCGTCCCCGAGACATCGTGGTGGAACCCATGGGCGGGTGAGTGCCTGCTGCTGTGCAGTGAGCCCCACCCCCCCTCCAGACCTGAGCGCTAGAGGGGAGGCGGGGTTAGCGGCAGCAGCCAGTTCTTTCGGGCACACTAGGCGCAAGGGCAGCTGTAGAAACCACAGAGCACGGTGGCAGCTCTGTCTCCTCAGTGGACAAGGAAACCTTGACATGTTTTCTTTCTTCTTTTCTTTTCCTTTTTTTTTAACAGAAAATAAAGACTCTCTGTTATCTCATTTTTCAGCAGTAACCATCGTTAACAGTTGAGAGTATTTTTTCCATACTTTCCTCTATGTCTATATATGCACTTGATGGTGGGGGTGGGGGTTGGTTTTAGAACAATGTCATGCTGCTTTGTAACTTTGATTTTTCACATGACTATATGTCTTTCCACTCGATTATGAATATTATATAGATTTATACATTGTTCTTATTGGTTACATAAAATTCTGTACTATAATTATTTAACCTATCCAGTGAGGAAGCATTGCGTATTCCCCATTCTCCCTTCCCTTCTTTCTTTATTCCCAAATAGGCCTTATTTGCTGAGCACTCTTTGAGCCACGTAAGACCCTCGGTGACTTTCGATAGTAATAGAAGATACAGACCCTCTAGACAGCTCTGAGCCCAGGCTGGGGACTGAGACAGAAAGCTGGGGCACCTACCGCAGGCAGAAACCCTCATACCCTAGGTACTTTGAGTCCCCACTGGGTGTTAACTGGAAGGCTTTTAAGACCTCCCTTGTCTCTGCCCAGGTACATGTATTGGACTGACTGGGGTGCAAGCCCCAAGATTGAACGAGCCGGCATGGATGCCTCGGGCCGTCAGGTCATCATCTCTTCCAACCTGACCTGGCCTAATGGATTAGCCATTGACTATGGGTCCCAGCGGCTGTACTGGGCTGATGCCGGCATGAAGACGATTGAATTTGCTGGACTGGATGGCAGCAAGAGGAAGGTAAGGGTGGTGCTAAGGCATCTTCCAGTGGCCGGACAGCCCCAGGGCATCACTCCTGGCTGGCAGCTGACAGGAACTAGGAGACTGAGGGGCGACCCAGCATGGGGCGTGTGCTGTTTCTCGAGGCTGTGGCCACCCTCCAGAGCCCTGGGACCCTGCCGTCTGATGACGAAAGGAAACTAGGGACTGGTGCGGATGGTGGGCTGGGGCATAAGGGCATTCCTTGGAATCACTGCAGTGAACTCTAATTGTACCACAATCTCTCTCAACTTGTTTTGTTATTGTTTATTGTGGTATAATGTCAAATTTAGAGACGTTGCAAGAAAAGTCAGAAGAACCAATAACCGACATTTTGGCACATTGTTACACCATTCTCTCTCTATTGCCACACACACACACACACACATTGTTATTTTTCTGAACCATCGGAGATTAAATTGGAGACATCCTGCCTTTGACCCCAAAATATTCCAGTGCGTAATTCCTAAGAACAGGGACATTGCCTTACATAACACAGTACAAAGATCAAGTTCAAGAACTTTTTTTAAAAGATTTTTAAATTTAGTTTTAGAGAGAGGGGAAGAGAGGGAGAAACAGAGGGAGAGAAACATGAATGTGTGGTTGCCTCTCATGCGACCCTCCTGGGGACCTGGCCAGTAACTCAGGCATGTGCCCTGACTGGGAATTGAACCGGCAACCCTTTGGTTCGCAGCCCTCGCTCAGCTGAGCTACACCAGCCAGGGCAGAAATTAGGAACTTGAATAGTCATACAATGTTACTCTCTAATCCACAGTCAATATTGAATTTCACTGCCAATTGTCCCCGTGATGTCCTTTACAGCTTCTCTTTTTTCTGTTGTAGTCCAGGATGCAATTGCAGATCACAGTTGTGTTCGGTATCCTATCTCTTCAATCTTTAATATGAAATACTTCCTCAGCTTTTTTATGTCTTTGCTGACCTTAGTATTTTTAAAGAGTAAATGCCAGTGATCTTGTAGAAGATTCCTCACTTTGTCCGATATTTCCTTGTGATTAGATTCAGGTTATGTGTTGAGGGCAGGTCTACTATCAATACATTAAATAAAGTCATGTCCTGAGTCCTCAATGTGTCTCATCAGCAGGCACAGGTGTTGGCTTGTCCCATTATTGTGACATTAACTTTAACTGCATCATGAAGATGGTGTCCTCTGTAACGTTGCTGTTTTTCCTTTTGTAATTAATAAGTAACTTAAGCAGAGATACTTTGAGATTATATAAATACTACATGGTCTTTTACAATTGTCATACAGCCCTCGAAGCCAGGCATTATCACAGTCATCTCACAGATCAGCAGGTGGAGGCTCAGAGGCTTTATAACTAGCTCCAGCTCAAGGTCACACAGCAGGCAGTGGTGGCTGAGCTGCGCTCTGACTCCTCCCCTGAGCTCTTGGCCACGGCTGTGTCCTGTTGGATCTTGCTGGGGGATGACACACGGGCTGGGTCCCTGGTAGGTGCTGATTGGAAGCGAGCTCCCCCACCCGTTTGGGCTGACCCTCTATGGAGAGCGCATCTATTGGACGGACTGGCAGACCAAGAGTATCCAGAGTGCTGACCGGCTGACGGGGCTGGACCGGGAGACCCTGCAGGAAAATTTGGAGAACCTCATGGACATCCATGTCTTCCACCGCCGGCGGCCCCCAGGTGAGCAGCCCTTGGCCCACATGGGCTTCTTCTCAGCCTCCCTCAGCCGTAGCACTCACTGTTGACCCCTCTTCTCCTCCCTACCCAGTGTCCACGCCATGCACTATGGAGAATGGCGGCTGCAGCCACTTGTGTCTTCGGTCCCCAAATCCAAGTGGCTTCAGCTGTACCTGCCCCACAGGCATCAACCTGATGCCTGATGGCAAGACCTGTTCACCAGGTAAGTCTAAGCATCAGAGACCTGGAGAGAGCCTCTCAGGGAGGGGCAAGGGCTCTCTTCCTTCCCTGTAGATGGACAACAGTGTGGTATGAGAAGCTGAGTCCTGGTGCTTCTCAGGCTTAGGGGAGAGACAGCGCTTTTTGAAAAGAGGAGAGGTCCAGGACAGAGGGCCAGAGAATCAGGGACACGGGACTGGAGGCAGGGTCCGACTTGTCCTTAGGGTGTCTTCGTGCGTATTCGTAAAAGATGCTCCTTTCTCAGACACTTTACTTATATCCTGATTTGGTCAGAATAAGTCATGTTAGTTCCAGCTGCCCCAAATCGCTCATAATAAATATTCAAATATATGACAGCTACAGTGTAAGGGTACTTCCCTCGGATAAGGCAGTTTTGTGAGTGTATAGCCAGCGCAACCTACGTGACAACCTTGATCAATGCATCCCAGAAGCGGGACCTGGCTGCCCAAATTTTGGAAGTCAGTGTTTCTCCCCAGGGGATGCTGCATTGGAACTCTAACTTCCCAGAGAATTTAGTTAGAAAGGAGCTGTGAATTGCGCCTCCATGCTGAGGGAGAAGCTCTCTTTGACTTGCTGTCTATAAATAATAATCTCTTTTAATCCCATGACCTGTCTCTCTCGGACACCCTGGTATTGTCCCCATTGTACAGATGATAAAACTGATACACAGTTTAAGTAAGTTGCCCAGGATCACTCAACTAGAATCTAACAGAGCCAGACCACGACCTTCAGTTTGCCGTACTCCAAGTCCTCCTCATGGCGGTGCTGGGGTGACTGTCCACTTTCCTTCTCTCCCCACCTGGGCAGGCATGAACAGTTTCCTCATCTTCGCCAGGAGGATAGACATACGCATGGTGTCCCTGGACATCCCTTATTTTGCCGACGTGGTGGTGCCAATCAACCTTACCATGAAGAACACCATTGCCATTGGAGTGGATCCCCAAGAAGGTCTGTGTGGCCCACCTTTCCCCCGGCCTTCTGCCCCTGCCCCATAGCAACCATTGTGCTTTCTTTCCTGCCCTCTCTGTCTGCTGGTGAGAGCCTGGGGGCTCACCATTCCCTCTGGCCCGGTGTTAGCTCCTGTCTCCGCGGCACTTCCTCTTTGGTTGTAAGGATGTGGTTTCTGGCCCACTTTTCCCTCTCTGCCAAGAGCTGTCCTAATGTGACATTTCTACATTTATTGGTTTCCTCTGCTACGGGGTACAGGGCTTGCGGACCAGCCCTGTTGTCTCGGGGCCTGAGTCAGCTGTGCCTGTCCTTTTGTGGGGGGTGGGGGGTCCAGGCTGAGCCAAGCCTTCCCTTTCCAGGAAAAGTATATTGGTCAGACAGCACGCTGCACAGGATCAGCCGTGCCAGTCTGGATGGTTCACAGCATGAGGACATCATCACCACAGGTGGGCCTTGCTCCCAGCCCAGGGACCACCTGTCTGGCTATGGAGCTGGGGAAATATCCCATCTGTTTTAAGGCAGGAGCCAGTGTGCTCTCTTGACTTCCTGCAGGGCTGCAAACCACAGATGGGCTCGCAGTGGATGCCATTGGCCGGAAAGTGTACTGGACAGACACCGGAACCAATCGGATTGAAGTGGGCAACCTGGATGGGTCCATGAGGAAGGTGTTGGTGTGGCGGAATCTCGACAGCCCCCGGGCCATTGTACTGTACCACGAGATGGGGTGAGAGCCGGCTCTGTGACGCAGGGTGGCAGGGTGGGCCAGCCCAGCGGGTGCTGTGGGTGGGCTGAACGTAGGCAGTGGAGAACAAGCCTGCCTCACTGGAACACTGACATTGACCTCCCTGGGGCGGTTCCATGCTGTTGCAGCTTCTTTCAGGGTGACAGCATAGTGTAGAGGTTAAAAGCATGAACCTGGGACTCAGAAATCCAGGATTCAGATTTCTTCACCATTTATTACCTGTGCCTGTCACTTTAAGGCTGGTGTTTAACCTCTCAGATTTTCAACTTCTTTACTGATGAGCGGAGATGATGGTGAAAATGCATAGCTTGTGACTCTTGTGAGGGTTAAGAGAGATTACATGGAAAATACTTTTTCTTTAATTGTGGTAAAAGAAAAAGTAACATACATTTACCACCTCAACCTTTTTTCAGGGTAAAGTGCAGTCACATGAAATATATTCATATTATTGCGATGCGGATATCTGGAACTGTTTCCAACTTGCAGATCTGCAACCCTGTACCCGTGAAGCAACAACTCCCCTTTTTGCATGTAAAATATTTTTCACAGGGTTGGCATCCTATAGGTCCTTACAGTGTGCGGGAGCTGTGGGAATGACCGGCTGGTCCTCTTCTTTGCGTAGATTCATGTACTGGACAGACTGGGGGGAGAACGCCAAGTTAGAGCGGTCCGGAATGGATGGCTCGGAACGGACTGTGCTCATCAGCAGCAACCTAGGGTGGCCCAATGGGCTGACTGTGGACAAGGCCAGCTCCCAACTGCTCTGGGCCGATGCCCACACCGAGGTGAGAGCCCTGCTCCTGCTGCTTCCCAGGAGCCTGGGAAGACAGGAGAGGCCTGTTTGGCAACTCTGCCGAGAGCTCCTCGTTCACCGATAGCCAGTCCTGCCTTCTCCTTCCTCCGCAGCGAGTTGAGGTTGCTGACTTGAACGGTGCCAATCGGCACACGCTGGTGTCGCCCGTGCAGCATCCATATGGCCTCACCCTGCTCGACTCCTACATCTACTGGACAGACTGGCAGACTCGCAGCATCCACCGTGCTGACAAGGGGACTGGCAGCAATGTCATCCTGGTGAGGTCCAACCTGCCAGGCCTCATGGACATCCAGGCTGTGGACCGGGCACAGCCACTGGGTGAGAAGACCCCTGAGGCTGTGCGCCAGAGCCTCTGGCTTTCCGGGGGCATCACAACATCAGAGAGCACAGAGATTTCTTTATAATCACAGAGACAGGGGCCTACCTAAGCCCCCTGCCAGGATCTCGCTGTGTTCCCTCTGGGTGTGGCTGGTATGACGACTGCATCATGCTGTCACTTTCAAAGGACCCCTGGAAACACTCCTGTCCCTTCTGCCTCATCCCTGCCAGGCACCAACTGCTATTGTTTAGAACAGTGGAAAATCAGGCACAAGAGACTAGAGGAAGATTACTACAGTAAGATTCAGGCAATATTCCAGGCAGGGTGTCCACACTCATGCTTCTCTCTCTCTTTCATCACCAGGTTTTAACAAGTGTGGCTCAAGAAATGGCGGCTGCTCCCACCTCTGCTTGCCTCGGCCCTCTGGCTTCTCCTGTGCCTGCCCCACCGGCATCCAGCTGAAAGGAGATGGAAAGACCTGTGACCCCTCTCCTGAGACCTACCTGCTCTTCTCCAGCCGCGGCTCCATCCGGCGTATCTCACTGGACACCAGTGACCACACAGATGTGCACGTTCCAGTTCCCGAACTCAACAATGTCATCTCCCTGGACTACGACAGTGTGGATGGAAAGGTCTACTACACAGACGTCTTCCTGGATGTTATCAGGTATGAGTGTCCCCGAAACCTCCAGGGGACACAGACCTGCTTCCAGTCCCTGATGGGGGAGGGGAGGGTCTGTGCTGACCTCTGAATGGACTCAGCAGTTTGACAGCTAAGTTTGACCCTGACTTGTTGTTCACTTTGTAGTGTTATCACTTACAACAGAGTTTCAGACTTTTAGGGGGTTTCCTGTTGTTTGTTTAAAGATTAATAAAAGTCCAATATGTAAAACAAATAAACAAAAAGTCTGATCGTGTCAGGCTGGGGACCCGGAACCTTCTACCCTTATCACTGAGCCCTGGGATTGCTCTAAGGATCTCCGGAGACTCACTGAAGAATCGGCCGAATAGCTAAAACTTGTATCTGCACCATAATACAGAAGCCCTGGACAAATGCCAAGGCTGTCATTGTTCACGAGGATTTTTTTAACTGATTTTTTTTTACTCCAACATGGCTGAGGAATGTGCTGCCCTGCCACCAGTGGGAAGGGCTTACCGTGGCAGAGAGTCTCTCATGTAGGAAGGAGGGCATTCCCCTTTGTTCTCCCTGGAGACTCGCGTGCTGGGGAGCAGATGAGCCTGTGTCTAGAGAAGTCCCGCATGTGTTCGTGACATGTCCCTCATCCTGAGGTTGAATTTCCTGGCATAGAACTTCTGTAAAAATGCACATGGAGCTTTTCCCAAAATGGCCTTTTTTTAATGGCCCCCCTAGCAATTCTTGCCTCTTCCCTAAAGTAACTGGGGAATTGTTAATCCTTCTGGGAAGACGTGGACCTGAATGCCCCTTATTTACAGCAGGAAACATTTGGTCCTCCTAAGAATTTATTTATTAATTCTGCAAATATTTGGTGTACCGACCTCTATACTATGGAGCTTATGGTATAGTGGGGGTGCAGTTCTGGAAACATGGATTAATGGGGTTTCGGTCTGTGGCTGGTCAGTCTGGTCCGTCATCCAACCCTGGGCTCTTTCCCAAGGCGAGCAGATCTGAATGGCAGCCACATGGAGACCGTGATCGGGCAGGGGCTGAAGACCACCGACGGGCTGGCTGTGGACTGGGTGGCCAGAAACCTGTATTGGACGGATACTGGCCGGAATACCATTGAAGCCTCCAGGCTAGATGGTTCCTGCCGCAAAGTGCTGGTCAACAACAGCCTGGATGAGCCTCGGGCCATTGCCGTCTTCCCCAGGAAGGGGTAAGTGTATGGCCAGCAGAACAGAGACCCAGGGAAGAAGGGCCTGGGGAAGAGGCCCTTGGAGGGTGCCTCTGTTAATGGTGTCGGTATGTCCTTTATATTCTCTCAAGCTCTGGGTGCCATCGTCCCAAGTCTCGGTGATGGTGTCCCTGTTGTGTCTCAGGTACCTCTTCTGGACAGACTGGGGCCACATTGCCAAGATTGAGCGGGCAAACCTGGATGGCTCTGAGAGGAAGGTCCTCATCAACACAGACCTGGGTTGGCCCAACGGCCTCACCCTGGACTACGATACCCGCAGGTGGGAATCCTGCCCCGAACAGCCTCCTGAAACAGGGTGGGCAGAGCAGAGGATGCTGGAGATTGAAGTAGTGAGAACTACCTGAGTAGTGTTAGCGGGTAGGGAAGAGGAAAGCAGCGAGAAGGCCGAGCGAAGACATTCTTGGAGCAGGGGTTGCTGAATCCAGCCCTCAGCCCTCAGCTGGGTTTTGTCTCTCTGGTTTACATGGTTTATTTATTTATTTATATATGTATTTAAAGATTTTATTTATTTATCTCTAGAGGGGAAGGAGAGAGGGAGAGAAATATCAATGTATAGTTGCCTCTCATGCGCCCCCTGCTGGGAACTGGCCTGCAACCCAGGCATGTGCCCTGACTGGGAATCGAACCGCGATCCTCTGGTTCACAGACCCGCACTCAAACAACGGAGCTAGACTAGCCAGGGCTGGTTTAGATGGTTTTGAGTGTGCTTGGCGGAGCAAGTCCTCTGGCTGGACCACAGGTCCCACCACCCCCATCCATTTAAGGGCTGATCCTGTACATCTCTTCTTACTCTCCTGATCCCTTCGGACACAGGAGTTTGCAACTGTCTGGGTGGAAAATGCTGAAGGGCAGAGGAGGGTGACGGGGGCTGTGAAGTGGTTGGCTCCCCTTTCTGCCCTCAGAAGAACGGAAAGGAAAGTCCCCCTGGGGGGCTGGAATGGAGACGAGGAGTGCCTGCTTCCTTTACCCTCGGCGACGCTCTTGTACACTAAGTCTGTTCTTGAGCGTTCATAGGAGTTTGGGTTTCAATTCTTGGGTCAGAATCAAAGGGCGATCGAGCTGCTGAAGATGAGACTGGGTGGTGGCCCCTCCGAGGTCATTGGAGGGTCTACCCCCTCCTCAGAACAGCCCTGGTCTCCCCACTTACGGGTCACCGTCTTCCCCTGTTCAGCCTCAGGACTCCCAGTGACCCCTCGTCAGGGGTGATTCTTGGCTGCTCACAGCTCTAGGCAGCTCAGCTCAGGAAGGGACAGGCAGCTCCTGAGGTGGGGGGTGGGGGCGGCAGGGCTCCCTGGCAAGCAGTTTGAGCAGCCGCCCTCCTCTCCTTTCCTGCACAGGATCTACTGGGTAGATGCACACCTGGACCGGATTGAGAGTGCTGACCTCAACGGGAAGCTCCGGCAGATCTTGGTCAGCCATGTGTCCCACCCCTTTGCCCTCACTCAGGTACTAGCTAAGGAAAGGTAACTAAACTCCTTACGGGGATGTTCCCTTGGGGTTATAAGTTGGCAGCCTCAGCCCTAGATGCTACCGAACAGGTGTGCTGAAGAGACTCATTTTAGGAGTGTTTTCCTGTACACTGAATCCTGGCCGCCACGTGCCCTGCTGGTGCTGCCCTGCCACTCCCGTGTTCCAGCATTCACAGGAGGGCCTCTTCAGCTGTAGTGCACAGAATCGACCTTAGGGCTTGTTAAAATATATGTTCCTAGATTTGAAGAACCTGCTTCGCCAGGGTTGGGCCAAGGAATATGCATTTTAACAACTTCCCCAGTCGATCCTAATGCTGGGGTCCCGACACCGGAGCCCAGCCCGGTGGCAGC
>PVKM010021809.1:0-22301 GCA_004027735.1 Carollia perspicillata | reverse complement strand
TAACAGACTTTTTGGCCAACCCAATGGACCGATGTAAAGGTGTGTAACAGGTAACAGAGCTACGATGATGTAAGAATCCCTGTTTTATTAGAAATACTCACTTAAGTATTCGGGATAATGGGAGCACAGTGCATGTAACTCCCCCTGGAATGGCTCACGACCAAATACACAGTGGGAGGGGAAGGGAAGGAGGCGGCAGGAAGAAAGAGCGAGGGCGATGACAACGAAATCCCAACAGGCGAGTCTAGGTATGGAACAAATGGCACGTGGGTAGTTTTATTTTTCCCAATTTTAAAGACTGAAGTTATTTTCCGATAAAAGTTCTTCAAAACGCATAACAAACCACCAACAGAAGCATTCCCGAGGCAGCAGCGGGGAAAGAAGGCCGGCACTGCCCCGAGCAGCCTCACCAGACCCGTCCTCCACCCGTGCTGGGCACGCTCGGGGCCTTCCGCGGTCTGAAAAACGGGCAAATGATGAGCAAGGGCTGCAGAGAAGCAAGGAAGGACTGAACAGCGAGGGAGAGGGCAATTCCTCAGCCGGCTCCGAGGATGAGCCTCTGTGGAGAGCCCGAGCCGACCATTTTGGTTACCTGGGGACTCTTCTTCGGCACCTTCTCCCTCAAACCAACACCCCTGTGAGCTGAGGACTGGGAACATTCTCCAGAGGAGGAGAATGGGCTCAAGAAAGTCAAATAATTGCCGTGGACCCTGCACTCAGTAACTGGAGTGCTGAGGTTTGACGCCGCAACCTTCCCTTACCCACGTCACCACTCCTCCATAGAGGAGAACAGAAACACGCACACGCACAACCAGCCCACCCGGCTCTCGGCAGGAGGACGTACGAAGCAGGAGTGAGAGCAGCAGACTGGGACAGGGAACAGGACCAAGGGGAGCCAGAGAACAGCCCCGGGAAGTGAGCCCGGAGTTCTGAAAACATTTCCCAAGACAATGAAAAGCAGGACAGAGAAGGCGATGAATCAGAACAGGAAATGAAATTACCTTGGCTGTTACCAAATAGCATGGAAAAGAATGCAAACAACATGTTGTGTAAGTTGTTCCAAAGGCAAAGATAACCAACCAACCCTACTCTAGACCATTCCGTGGGTCCAACTGTTTGCAGAGTCGAGACAAGAAAAAGGTGTAACACCCAAACTATACCACAACAGGTTCTCGTGGCAGTCAGAAGGCAACAGTATCCGTTTTCAGAGGAAAATAGCCAGGACACAAAGATTTGAGGGTGGAATGAGATTGGAATTCAGAGGAAACACATATTTTTTTTTCCTTTTTTGGGGGGGGCTGAGAAAAAATAGCAAGATTTGTAGTCTGGGTTAACTTAACCAAGACAAGGAGAGGAGAAAAAATGTTACATTTTCAGTGGGAAGTGAGAGAAGAAATGATACTTTCAACAATTATAACTTAACATTCATAAAACAAGATTCTGAATTGCAAATCACTGAAGGAAAAAAGGAATGGAAAAACAGGAACAGAAAAAAAAACTAGTTTGTCTTAATATGGCCAAGCATTTCAATCCCAACCATTAATCTCAAATAGTTACTCCTTTCAAAAGATACATTTAAAATTACAACAACGGAAGGATGCAAAATTTACAAAAACAGGTGTGAAAAGATTCGCCTGGTAAACTAAACCCCCTGTGGCCATATTGTCAAGCAAAGCAAAATATAAAGGCAGTTTAACGTTGATAAAAAGCACAATATATGTATCAACACTGGCCTGACCTACTTGCTTAGTAACAGCCACAAAATAATAGTGTCAAAAAAAAAAAGAGTAAAATACAAGGAGAAATCTGTATGAAAAAGTATAGTCAACTTTACCTACCTACTTACAGGCTCTTAAATCAGCTGATCTAAAAATAAGTACTTTAACAAAATGAAATTAAAAACAAATACTACACCTTAAAAAGTCCCTATTTCGAGAATCAAAATACTTGCAAAAAAAGAAACACACTGGATAAACTATCTGATTAACTATAATTAACATAAACAAATGAAATTAAGTCAGGAATTACCATGCTTAAGCACAACCTAAAATAATAAAGATATTAGGTCAAATGTACATAAATACAGATAAAGTAAAAACATAATACATTTGGGGACAGCCAAAACTATAATCCAAGGTAAATTTATAGTCTTAAAAATATTCTTTACCTTAGAAAAGCGAAGAAAACAAATTACAATCCAACTTCCTGTTTCAGAAAAGTGAGCCGGCAGCCAGGCGCTCCAGGCGGCGGCCGAGCTCGAACGCACGCGCTCGTCCGACCGCCGGTTTTCTGCGGCCCGATTATCCGGCGGGAGAAAGCCAGCCTCGCCAACCAGGCCCGCTCCCGCCCAGGGACCGGAACGCCAGCGCGAGGCCGCCGCTCCGACCCCTCAGCAGGCCTCCCCCTCCTCCAGGGTAGCCACACCTGAGGGCAGTTACTCGTAGGAGACCCCTCCCCTCCAGTCTCCACCCTCCAGCCTCGGAGCTCCCGGCCTCAGAGGCGGGGGAGGTGCCGCCAGGTCCAGGCCCCGACCCACACCTGGAGCAGGGGCGGGGCGCAGGTGTTCCGCTCTCCCTGCACCTCCTCCCACCCCGGCCCGGGACCCCGCCCTCCCAGCCAGGATCGCCCCCACCCCCACCGAGGACGAAGGGCCCCCAATCCCACCCCAGACCCCCGGTCTGCGCTTGCTTCGCTCGCTCCCTCGGGTCTCCACCCCTTCTCCAGCTCCGGGAAGAGCTTCAGGCACGCCCCGCCTCCCTACCAGTGAGCCCAGCAGCCCGGGGAGCCTCTGCCTGGGAGCGGCCTCAAGCCTCGGACCCGGGACCGCCTCGCCACCACACTGGCGGGGGAGAAACCGACACTCGCCCGACGGGGCGGCCAAGTGCAGGGCTAGGGCAGAGGTCCCGGGAGCACGCTTCTGTGCTCACGGGACAAGAACGCGAGGCTGCAGGAGGACCACAGGTGCACTCCGGGTGGGCTCTGTTTTTGAAAACTGCAAGTGTTTTAGGAAAATGCTAACCTGAAATAGTATAAAATGCACCTGACCTGCCAGGTACTGACTGCAATGCAGATTGTAATGCCTGCATTCTACGTCTGTGGTTACCATCGTTAGTCCCGGGGGCTGTCGGACACAGGGAAGCCGCGGTAGGAAGAAGGGGCGGCTAGGGCGCTGGGGCGCGCCCGTCGCTCGCCCTCCATCCGCATCACCTGGCCACAGTCACGCCGCGCAAGGCGCGCAGAAACACGTGGAGGAGCCGAGTTTTAACACTGACTGGCTCCGTAGCCCAGGTGCTATTACTGATTTCAGCTGTGCCACGAGGCTTCATCGAGACGCCCCGGGCACTCCATTACAGCTAGCGCTCCAGGGCGGCTGGCCAGCGCCAGAGGTCCGACTATTCGGGCCGCAGGCGGAACAGGGCCATCGCACTGTGCGTGCTGTTTTTACAGTAATACCTATGATGCAAAGGCATGCTCTGTATCGACACCAGTAAAGCCAACGAAAAAGCCAACACACTGAGGCGGACCTGAGAAAACATCTTTCTACTCAATCCACACCTGGTAATTTTAGTTTCATGGCATAACTATTTTTAGATTAATAATTTACTTTATAAATTCTATTTAGTTTTACTTCTAAAGTCAGGGTGATTACTGTCCATAAAAGAAGCATATGCACAGCTTAATGTCTCTTCTACAAAATTATCATTTTTAAAACCCTCAACGTGGTTGGAGTGTAGACATCGTAGGTTCTAGAGTCTCCGGGTTCTGATGACCTCCATCCTAGAACAAGACGAAAGGGAGGCCCAGAAATACTTCTGCATTGCTAGATAACACAGCCGTGCTACCCGGTCAGTGCAGCAGGACAGCCCAGCCAGGGGAGGTAATGTATGGGACAGAGCGTCACAGGACAGGACACCTGTGCTTCAGTTCCTCAACGTCCACGGCTGACTGAACCACTAGGCCTTCGAGGGCTCCCAATCCCGAACTTATTAGTGAGCCTATACGGATTTCAAAGGAAGCACATGAACTACTTTTATGACTGATTCAGCCAAAAGAACATTCAGAGAAAAGGCATAGTAAATATAAATGTTTTGTAAATATCTCCTAAACAGGAAAATGTTTTATTCAGTCAGTTGAGGATTAAAAAGGTACATGAATGATTCCTACCTTCTACTTTAAGAATTTAAATATTTTGTGCTTCCACAGACAAAGAGTTTTAAAATCCGTTTACCTGGTATTACAACTAGCTCTCCGCATAGGCAGAGCTGTCGGCTAAGCTACAGGGGTTAGAGGTAAGGAGACAGAACCTCCCAGAAGCTCAAGCGATCAGCATGGAACACCTCAGGGCCACAAAGATGCCAACACCAAAACAGATGGAAGAGAAAGCCACTGACTCAAAGACAGTCCAGAAAGAGTCACAAGTAACTGCGGAGAGACTGATCCCGGTAACCAGAAATGATGAGACTGAATGTGGTGTCTGTGATCGATCATGACTGCACTACAGAATATCAAGCATATGAGTATCTCAAGCAATGAAAAAGAAATGGAGAAATGTCTATAGACCTTGTCTAACTCTCAAAACCTAAGAGAAACTTTAAACAACATCTAAATAATATCTAAGTAAATCACCACTACAACTACCATGGGGGAGGCATACTGTGTACATAGGCATACATGATTCAAAATATTTCATACAAATGTCACAGACATACATACCAATACATGCTTATAAAAATACTGTAAAACCACCTAGAAGCTTATCTATCAAGATGTAATGCATTTTATCTTTGGATTTTAACTTAATGGATTTTAAACATTTACCTCTGTTTCAGTGCCCTCATATGGGGATCCTACCTATTTCAGAGACTTCTATGAAGACTAACGATAAATCATGTGAAAGCAATTGCTAAGCCATGAAATATCATACATGTTAGTTAGGAGATTCAGTAGCATTTTTAAAATAGCCTAAAACTGTAAACACCCCAAATGTTCACCACCAAGTGATGCAATAAACAAAATGTGGTCTCTCCACTACGCAACAACAACATGGGTGAATCTCAAACAAATTAAGTTTAAAAGCCAAAACAAAAAAAAAAGAAAAGAAAAGAAAAGCAGACTATATCCGTACTACATCATGTCACGTATACAAAATTCGGGAAAATGCAAACTAGTTGATGGTGACAGTGCCGGCTGCCTGGAAGACAAGGGATGGCGACCAGCGGGCAGCTGGGTCTCTCGCCCTCGGGGGCAGCAGGGACTTTGGGGGAGATGAGTGCATGTTCCTTATCTCCAAGGTGATGATGGCTTCACAAGGGTATGCACGTGTCAGATGAAGTTATATACTTTATATATGTACAGTTTATTGTTCATCAAGTACGCGTCAATAAAGCTGTTCATGTTAAAGTTGATGGCAATGTATAAATCCGGTTGGTCAGCTCCATATAAAAATAAAAATGAAAACATACAGATGCTGATATTTTTCTTAAAGAAATAAACAACTTACTTTGCATTTCCAGCCATTGGTTGGTACTGATTTCATAACTGGTTGAAGACAAAAAGTATGATACCCTTTGTCACACGTATCACACACTAGCATCTTGCTATCTTCTCCCGATTGTCTAAAAAATAAGATAGCATTAATGATGCCTGATCTTTAAACTTATGTTTGTAACATAAGCAACCATCTAAAGATTCAGTCCGGGGGCCTGCCCAGCTCATAACACCTCAGTGTCTGTTTTGTCCGAGTGCCGATCACGACAGAGGCCACCCCTGCAGGACCTGACAGGCACGGGCAGTCCCCAGAGCACCCGCCCTCAAGGACACACCTCACTGAACGCTCACCTAAGGCAAACCTGCTTCATTCATGTGGGGCTTCCTGCAAAGGAGAGGTTACGGCAGGAAAGACTGACTCTGACCCTCCCACGGTGAGTCTCTCAAACCGCCCCTTCCTGGGGAGGAGCTGATCTGGGCACAGTGCATTGGGGAGACCGCCATAGTAAAGGGAGGCTCGAGCCTGGCATGAGCCCTGCCTCTGCATTCAGACGGCAGGCGTTCTAGCTATGGGACTCCTGAGTAAGGCAGACTCGAGTTCCCCCCGTGTCAGGTGTGACGTGCGAGTCTTCATCGAAGGTTACTGTGGGACCTAATTGGAGTTCTGGCCGAGGGGCTTGGAATATCTCTGTGCTAAACAAACAGACGCAGGGGCAATCATCTGATAACTATTAGGAAGTGCACTTGAAGAAAGCCTCTGCCTCGATTCTTGGCTCATCGGGACTCGCTCTCGGAGACTAAGATTTAACTCGAGAGGAGGGAACGGAAACTGGGCGGGGCAAGAGCGGGGGGGGGGGGGGGGGCACGCTGCCAGAACCTGGGGGGACAGAAGCAGAAAGGAAGATGGGTTAGTCGGCCCCCACTTTTCTCCATCAGCTGAACAGACTCGGGGTGCAAAATCGTGTCTAATCTCTTCAGCTGCGTGGAAAGACAGGGCAGGAAAAGCGTTCTTCCCTCGAGTTCCCTTCTTCCCTCCCAAGAACCTAGGCACAGATGCAAGGTGCCGAACCAGTGCTTACTGACGTTTGCTTTGATTTTTACCAAAACGTAACAGCACATAAGGCCCTACTTATTTCATGTAACTCTGAGTGACTGATGCTGACTCTCAGCAAGTGAAATTGTGAACAAAACGGACTGATTATGGAGGTGGTGAGCATCATTTCTCCTGGTCTCGAAAGTCCTCAGCTTGTACATAATTTGAAGGCTGCCGCAGATGCAGGCACGGTCCTCCAGTTCTCATGCTGATTAGCAGCATGAGAGAAAAAAACACAGAAAAGACTGGAGAAGTGACCGAAGGCTAAAACGGAACACTCAGGAAAAGCCCCCACCGGACACGTGTAAGTGCCACAGGGGGCTCGTCAGCTGCAGAGTGACCGGCATCCAGTGAGGGTGGCAACTGCCTTTCAGACAGACACTGTTTTTTTTTTTTTATACAATGGCCTTAGTGTGCACTGTCCCTCCTGGGATGGGAACGGCTCGCCCTGACAGCTACTTTCTGTAGTTAGCTCTGTCTTTCCGGCTAAATCCCCCCGAGTCTCCCTCAAAAGGAGCTGCTTTATTTTTCTCATACTTATTGTAAATTGTTAATACCATTCATTTAAAAATTGTTCACAAATTTAAATTAGCTTTTGTTTAGACTTTGTTTCAAAGTCACATAAATGGTAATGCACAGCTAGCATTTCCTTCTCCAGTTAAGACCCGATGAAGCCAATGGGACGAACACAGCTGCAGTCTGAACCGCCTTCGGCACGTTACACAACCCTTTCGCACCTGGGAACAGGGTCTCTCTTGCACTCGATACACACCTGTGAGTTGAAATGAGAACTTACTTGCAGTTCTGGCACACCTTGCACTCGGGACATTGCCACCCTGCACGTTTTAACGGAGTAACCGCTATGTCCAGGCACATTCCGTGATAGTGCTGACCACAAGTAGTACAAAAGAACTGATCTAAGAGGTCTCCCGGGCTGTCGCACACTGCACAGTTTGCATCTTCCTTTGCTATAATTAACGGTAAAACAATGAAATTGTTGTATAAGAATTTAGTATTTTTCTGACTTTACAGTTTAAAAATACCTTGAAGGGAACTTGCATGGTAAATCTTTCAGACACTTGAAGTTATCCACGCTGAAGTGCTATCCAATCAGCATACAGTCTTGATAAAAACAAGGTCACGTATTTAATCTACATTTAATCACATCAGGTTTAATCATCTAGCTTTGTGATCCTCTGTGCCCACGTGCACCTGAGACCACAGTGGCTCTTAGGTCACTTCACAGCCCTCGCACCAAGGACAGCCGGCGCCTAGTCAGTGCTCCGTGCTCGCTGCTGAAAAGCAGCAAACAGGAAACACCAACTGAGAGACGTCTGCAGCAGAGAGAGAGACAGTTTATGCGGGTGCTCAATGTTCTGAAATTAACAAAATCAGGTAAGAGGCAAAATTAACAAACGTTAATATCAATTAGATTAAGATGCTTCTTAAGCATAAACAGACTAATTTTCACTTCAGTCAAATAAGGTTTTTAATACCAGAAAACACTGTGTGAGGGAGAACATTTCAGACGGAAGCTACATATTCATACCCAATAACTTTATACACTATTTTGATACTCATTTCTATTAATTGCCAGTTGTTAAAAAGCATCACATTTTACATATCATAAACATCATCTATCCCTTAAATGTGATCAGAAATGGCATGTTTTAAGTCTTTTTACCACTAAAACAAAAAATAACTGTAAGAATAAACTGCCTTGCCAAGCACACAGTTAAATTCATCCATGTTACAAAACGTGGGAAATAATGTTTTCTAAAATCACACCGATTAGGTAAGATGGATAATCATGGCTGCATCTGACTCTTACTTGGGGTCTGGGCTAACTGGTTGCATCAGCTGATTAGCTAGGACTGTTTTCAATGGAGTATGTGAACTTTCTGCTCTTTTGTATTTTGAAGGTCTGGTCAGTCCCCTCTGGCTGTAAGCCCTTTCTTCACTCCTTCCCAGCCAGGCACCTCCCAACAATCCTTCTCCGTAGGCCGGAATCAGCAACCTGGTTCTGTGGGCCAGAGAGGTCTCTGGTGTGCAGACTCTTTGTAATTATTTCAGAGTCCTTTTCAAATGGTAAAACCCACCTGCAGCTGGAGGGCACTTCACAAATGGGCCCTGGGATGACCTTGCCCCAAGGTGGCCCCCTGGTGGCCCCACACCCTTCTTGCTGCGGCAGCTAGAGGAACCAGGCTCCTTTGCAGACCCTCCCTTCCGTGCACTAGTCTCCATTTACATCCAGCCAGGCCCACTGTAAGACTTCCCTTCCCTGGCTTCCAGGCGGGCTCTCTCCAGATTTCTCCCTCAGTTCCCCTTGTCTCCATCTTGTCCTCCAGGGCGGGCTTTGTGCCTCCCTCCCTCTAAATGCTGGTGTCTCTGTGAACAGCATCCAGTTCTTCCTTTTCTAATCCCTGGGGGCTCCTCTGTGTGATCACAGCACCTAAATCCACAGCCCCAGCCCCAACATGAGCTTCTTTCTAAACCCAAAACATTATTTTCAAGTCTTCCTGGACCACAACAGCCGGATGTTCCAAAAACACTCAGGCAACCTTTCTAAAGCTCCTTTCTCTCAACCAGTGTTAGTAGCGCTGTTGGCTCTTTAACTCTTCCCTGACCCAACCCACCCAGCAGACACTGACTCCTGGTGGAATAACTCTCAGCAGCCCCCCACCCCGCCTGTCCCCGCCTTGGGCGGGGGTTCCTCCTCGCCTCCCTGCCTGGGTCATGGCAGTGCCTCTGGAATGGGACCCCTGCACCTGGCCGGACCTCCTCCCCAAATCACCTCCTGCATGCCCAGACTGATTTTCAACACTGTGACTCTCACTGTTCAGCCCTGCTTACATGAAAACTTCACCAATACTTCCTTTTTCACCGAAAAGGAAAAAAAATAAAAACTTCCTAGTGTGAGGCACAAGTGAAAAAAACCCCAAATGATTCTCAGGAGCGCCCCCGTTTCCTGGTCACGCCGGTCTGCTGCCCGTGTAGCCCTCTGGTGTCCCAGCTCACGTGCTTACGCACGTCCTGCATCCTCTGCTCAGCACATGGCTCTGCATCGTGCCCTCGGCCCGTTCCAAAACTCTGCTTAAACTCGGTCCCCGAACAGGGAACATTACTACACCTAAACACCAGCGTAGTTGTTGACTATTCCCTTCTTCATATGCTTAGAAGAAACTGTTATACGAGGGGGTTAGGGAACCCCCCCAAGCCCAGAATT
Organism: Carollia perspicillata; assembly: GCA_004027735.1. Lineage (NCBI taxonomy): Eukaryota > Metazoa > Chordata > Mammalia > Chiroptera > Phyllostomidae > Carollia > Carollia perspicillata. The sequence continues at coordinate 12,495 of PVKM010021809.1, read as the reverse complement.
ATCTTTTAGAGCGCAGGCTTCCCCTGTCCAAGGAACCCATCTGAATCAGCGCACCAGCTGGCGTTGTTGTGAGAGGCTGAGTTCAGCCTCAGTGAGTGCTTTTTGAAGACTCTTCCAGTGCCTTTGCCCACTTCATGAGGGGTGGCCGACGGGCGCATCTGCCCTCGCTTCTCTGACTGCTCAGCAGCTTTACACCAGAACAGCAGCATCCCCCACCCCATTCACCCAATCTCGCCCCAAGCCATTTTTTTGGCCCGGATGAAAAAGTCCTCAAAAGGAAATGTTTTGTCCATGTGGAAAAGGTGAAACACAAAACGGCAGAAGCACTAAGAGGCATCAAAATTAGCAAGTTCAAAAAATGTTTTGAGCCGTGAGAAAAACACCTCGATGGTCCCACTGGAGGAAACGGAGAGTGCTGTGGAGGTGACTGCAGTTTAAACACGTAAGAGTAAACACACAACTTTTAACAAATGAACTCCGGGGTTTTGGGGTCCCCCCTCGTGTAATTGATTATAACCTGATACTGTGCTTCCTCGAAGGGTAGAGGCCTTGCCTTTTTCAACTCCGCATCCTCACTGCCCAGCACAAACAAAGCCTTATTACGTGTACATTCAAACTCATGGCTTGCTTCTAAAATCACTTCTAAATGGCTGATTGATAGGTACTGGTTTAAAAGTGAAAATGTTGTAAATTAGTTTGTTTTTGACAGAAATGGCATAATAGAGTGACTTCTTGCCAATATTTACTCACGCAAGCTTTGGACGTTTAAAAACTAACCCCGGACCCCTGCCCACTCTCAGAACACAGAAAACCGGGCAGACGCTGGGCTCTGAACGGCCGACGCTCAGTTCGCCTCTCCGCTGCAACCTGCCAGTGGCACTGTCTGTAGTGCTTCTGGGGGACCTGCTGCGCTGACACTCCAACCAGCCGCGGTGGCACCAGCCACAAGCAAAGCAAAGCAAAGCAAAGGAAACGCGGTCAGTCAAACCAAGATGTGCTGCTCATGTAAAACACACCCAACTCCACAGACTCAGCCGGGAAGAAGTGCTGAGTATCCCCACACTCCTTCCTGATGACCCGTGGACACGGCACTACCCTGCACGCCCTGGAGTCAGGACCACGAGAGGAGTGGAAGGCCGTGTCTGATGCTCCCAGGCATTTCCGGGGCTCTGCCCTGGCCTCCAGGGCAAAGCCCCTCTGCACCCAGATAATGGAAGCGCAGACCCCGCCTTCATTCTGTAAAAGCTCCCAGCAATCCCTTCCTGGCCACACCGTTCCGCTGTTCCATGAGTATGGGTCACTGGTAATACACTTAGCAAAGAAAAACATCCAATGACACACTGGGTCCAAAAACGTTTACTGCAGGAGATGTGAAAAAAGCAACAGAAAACCAGGACTACACGAAGCAATGGGGCTGGCTCCGCTGCTGCCCTACCAATGAGAAGGCACGTGCAGAAACGTGCAGAAGGGCATGCACGAGGAGGCGAGAGCACCGGACAGCGTGAGGGCCGTGTCTAATGGAAGTGCATGTACACAGACATATGTATGTGTCTGCAAACCACAGAGACGTGAGGCTTGAAGCAGTAGTCAAGCAACTAAGTGAGGTTTTCCCTGAAGCAGCTGGAGAGGCACCGGCAATGGGCTGGAAGACCGCGGCTGCAGACAACTTGGGAGGAGCGCAGCAGGACCCGGGCCAGTGTGGCTCCGAAGGCCAGGCCCTTGACTCCTCGCCACACTGGCTCTAGGGAAGGGGGCGCCCACTGGGGGAGACTGTGTGTGTGTACACTAAGCAGACTGTGCCCACCCAGGCAGACACTGGAGAGGCTAAGTGGTGCAGGGGGAGCAAGAAAAGAGCGGGAGAAGCAGGAGGAGACGCTGTGGACATGGCCCCTTCCTGAGAGACAGCTGTGACACGAGATGAGACAGAGGAGAAGACAAAAACAGTGAGCTTAACTCAGAAGGGAGCGCACCCCGGACCCTCACACTTGGCCACGCCGGAAGGTGGGACCACTGCTTAGCGCAGTCTGGAGGCACCCAGAGCAAGTGTGCGGATACAAAGAAACAGCAGGGAACGCCAAGGCGCTGCCAGACTGCACCGTTTGGGAAGGGCGCCAGCAGCGCAGCGCTGTGTCTCTCCTGCCGTCCACGCTGCCACCACGGCAGCGCCCTGAGTGGGGTGACAGCCCTGGCACGTGGGAGCTCCAGCATGAAAATGCAAATCATAGATGCTGTCCTGAGAGGCTGGCCCACGGCACAGGCAGGAAGGTTAGAATGAAAGGTGAGGGGACTGGCGGAGTCGAGGGCAACAGGAAAGCAGCAGGACTGGGTGTCCACAGATGCAAGACAACCAGGAACCTAAGCGTGGAGCTGCAGCTGGACTGAAGACGAAGAGCACCAGCTGAGCAGTGACAGCAAACACACGGGTGGGGGGACGGGGAGACAGAGGGCACCGCCCCACTTCGACCCCGCAGAGGGTCACCGCAGACAGTCCTCCCCGGGTGTCTCTGCCACCCACCCAGCAGACACTGGTGTGGGCCCAAGGACAAGCTGACTGTGGCACGGCCCTGCCAAGCCCCTCCCTCAGGCCGGGCCGTCGCTCCACCTGCCCGCAGCGTCCTGTGTTCTGATCCTGCAAGGCTGGTGCTCAGCAGGCCAGCTCTCCCCGGGAGGCGAATCGCTCCTCTGGAGGCGAGTCTGACCACGTCTCCCAAAGGACGTTTCGTGTCAGCTGCCCAGACACGGTGCCTGGACATACACATCCCCGGGAGAGGATGCCTGGACACAGGGCACCCCAGCTCTGTGCACGGCTCAAAGTGCTGGCCTGGCTCACGGATGCTCTCTGCTGAGAGCTCTTTCTCAGGTCTGTCAGCTTTCACAGAAAGACGTCCGAGTCCTCACTCAGCTAACTACCACTCTAACGCACTGCTCTGCACTCAGGCAGAAGCATCAAGCATTACTCTCAGTGTCCACGTACAGCTTGGGCCTCCGCCGAGACCTAAAACCACCACCTTTGTGAAGCAACTAATGTGGATGGGGTGCAACGCTGCTCGGCACCCACCGATTAGTGTCTCTCAACCCACACTCCTTAAAGACACAAAAAGGTGTGCACTTTGTGCTCTGACACACAGTAGGGCAGCTAGAAAGGTTTTAGGAAGACTATCGCGCAACACAGTCTACCTACGATGTTCTGCACATCCTTGGATGTTAAGACAGTGTTTACACTGTGCTGTTCGCGATCACGAAGACACAAAATTCACTCAGGTGGGCTTTGATCTAACGCCCCTGGCTTCCGTTGAGGGCTGTCATGAGAGACCGCCTGCAGGATGTGTTTCCCGCGCTGTGAGGCAGCGCCGTCAGGACGGCTCTCCCCTGCCGAGCACGGCGTGCACGCTGCTTCAGCGCCTGGGCACTCTGCGCACGACTGCGGACCACGCGCCCCTCCACGCTGCCTGCTGGAGAGCTCCGGGCAAACGTGTGGCTTAGGGTGAGGAGCATGTCTGTACCTGGGTGTCTGCCTCGCCGTCACTTTCATGGTTAGCCTATCCTCACGTTTCCACAGCCACATTTCCTTGCTTATTTTTAGCTTTACTTGATCCTACCTTTCACGCCTTTTCATGCATCTCCACGAGTCTACCTGGGGACAAGGCTCAGCACCCACTGCCTCCGACTGCCTTCAGCTTCATGGTGCCAACACGAACCTCTGACTGTGTGCATGCTGAACAGCAGCATATCACCTCACCTCCATTCTTCCGCCTCGCTGCTTTACGAAGCGGTTTATGATCCCTAACATATAAGTGGGGTCCACACCAGCAGAACACAGTCTGCAGCGTGGAGTCGTGCTGCCACTATGTAATAAAGTTGCTAACATTAGAAGCGGAGCCATAGGCAAGTTTACACATTGCTTACTCGGCTCCAATGCTCGACAAAGTGCAAAAGGCTGAGTAAAACTCAGATTCCTAAATACACACACAGCTGTTTTATCCCACTGGCATAGTACAACCCACCACCCAGGGCACAACCTCTAACGACTGATGCTGCAGTCTGTGCACTCGTGAAATGATACACCACACAAGGCCTTAACATAATGACCCCCGTAAGAGTGGCCGTGCATGGCCCTGGCTGGTGTGGCTCAATGGCTTGAGTGCCGGCCTATGAACCACAGGGTTGCAGGTTCCATTCCCAGTCAGGGCACATGACTGGGTTGTGGGCCAGGTCCCCAGTAGGGGGCGCTGGAGAGGCAACCACAGGTTGGTGTTTCTCTCCCTCTCTTTCTCTCACCCTTCCCCTCTCTAAAACTAAATAAATAAAATCTTAAAAAAAAAAAAAAAGTGGCTGTGATGAGTGTTCTTTTCCCCCCAGATCCAATGGTGTATAATCCAAAACAGGCTAAAACTTTGAATCCCTCATTAGCCTAAGTACAATCTGACATTTCAGTTTGCCTCACCTATAATTCATGTCTGTATAGGGGTTAGGGATGACAGGATTATACATGTAGACACAGAGTAATTTTAACTGAAGATAAAATTATGGTACTAAACAAAAATAAAAAAATAACGATTATGAAATCTAACTGTACTTGTAAAATGGAACTCGGTTCAAGCCTGAGGTAACGAGATTCATGCTTCGCAGAGATGAAGAAGGCAGGGAGAAAGCCTCGCTGCCTCACTGAGAAACTGGTAAACGCTAACAGTCGGGTTAACAAGAGCGAATAGAGCATCACGGGGATTTCGCAGTGAGACTGGAAACTCAGTTCACTGGGGAAAGACCCCAAAGCGCACATGCTCATTGGAAATCCGCAGAAAGAGAAAGAGAAGAGCTCTGTGTAAGGGTAAAGAGAGGAAGGAGGGACAATTTTCTGCAGAACATGGAAGTCACACAGGTGAACACATTCACCTAACTGCACAATACCGCCGGGAGGAGACAAGGTAGAAGCACGGGGGCAGTCCCGGCTCCCCGCAGCAGACGCGGGCGGCGGCAGCACTGACGGAGGCCCCCCAGGACAGCCAGGCCAGCGCAGCTGGGGAGAGTCGAGGAAGTCTCTGGTGACCCTACCGACAATGCACACCCCGACACAGCTTCTGAGTCAGCAATTTTCGACCTTGTTGTCTCCTGGCACATAAAGCCATCACTGAAATTCTGTGGCGCACCAAAAAACGTATCTGTTGCCAAGCTGATGCTCAAATAGGTGTGACTGTGACTCACTCACACTGCACAGTCAGGCGCTGCGTGCTTCCTGAGTGTGCAGCACGGGGCTGAAAACGGCCGCCCCAAGCCAGTCGCCTCCTGATGCTCTGCTGGGTGGGTTTTGAGTGTGAACAGCACTGGACGCTGTTTAACTTTTCCAATCACCTGCTATCTAGTACAAACTGAAACAGCACATCCTGAGTGCTTCTATCTTTGATGGTTTAAAAGATATGATAGCTTAAAGTTTTTCCAAATAAGGAAAACCTCGTAAACTACATTTGAATTTCTGCGGGAATAACTTTTTGGATTTAACTTCAATGACATGGCTGATAAGACTTCCCCCAAGGACCTCTGGCAAAGATCCCTCCTAGTATCGAGACTGTGTAACAATACTGACCTTTTACTAAGAGAGGAACAGCAGTTAGGGGACTTAGGACATTTGCTAAGTTGGGCGAGTGCGCGGACAACGGGCAGGGGCGCGTCTGCAGGGAACTCACATCTCTCAGGAGCTTGCTCGATGTGCTCTGGGCAGAGGAGGAGGAAGTGGCTGACGTCTTGGAAGGTGCCGGCCCCCACAGCACAAGGGTAATGGTACCTCCGGGCACATTTCTCTTCACAGCATTTGACAGTGGCTCCAAGGTGCTTACAAAATGCACATCGCTGCAGGGGCAAGAGGGAGAGACACTCTTTACAAAACCTGGTGAAGGGGCACTCAGACACGGAGCAGGGCAGGTCCTAAACACCTTCACACATTAGAAAAACTGTTCGAATCAGCAGGATACCAAATAGAGTCCCGTCGAAAAGAATAAAACCTAAGATACTCGATTTGGTGCATGGTATCAAACAGATTCCTCCTTAAATGGAAGTTTCAAAGTTAGCATTTCACTGTTTTCTACTGACTTCATCTAATCATATAACTACGTTTAAAAAACACCAGTAATATGGTTAAAAAGGTGGGTTTCTAGTTTAGGGTTATTTTAACAGTGCTTAAATCCCATCAAGAAACAAATAAAAGGGAATGTATAGTTTCTATAGAACATCATACTATCACCCTGCCTAGAAATCAACATGAAGTAAACTAGCCAAGCACAGAATAAGTTAACGAAGGACAACTACATCGTTAAAGCCGCCAGACCTACACATTTCACTGTAATTAGTTTTAATGTTCTTAGTAAAGTGCTGGGAGTGTGAAGAAAATCTGGTCGTGTCTCCTCTCCCCTCCCCCCACCCATCTCAATCTGCTTCTAACTCTTTTCCAAGCAGCAAAAGCAAAGAAATAAGCCACATACACGCCCCACCCCGCCCCCGCCTGCAGGGCAGGCCAGGGCACTGGGTGTGCAGGAGTGGGTCCAGACCCGCCTACAGAGCTCCACTTCCCTACATGCCTCTTCCTCTTCCCCTGGGTGGCCGGTCGGGAGTGCCCGGAGCCTGGACTCCACGCCTGCTGTTCTGGGGGCCACTTTCCTTGGGGAGCTTTGGCGGGGTGGCCTGTGCAGAGGAGGCCTGGCTGTCCATGTCACAGGAACTTCTGCGTTAGTGTTTACGCCATCTGCATGGCGACTGAGCTCGTCTCATCCTGCTCCGAGGTCCGGGGCAGAGACCTTGGACTGCCCTGTCTTTGCTCCTGCAGCGCCGGGGCTGCTGCCTGTCCCTGACACGGGGAGCTGTGTCTGTGCGTTCTCTGGGGACTCAGAGTGACTTGTGGGGGAGGCACACAAATGGCATGGCTGCAGCACCGAAAGCCACACAGGAGGACCAGCAGTCCCTCGGAGCCTCACCGACTGAGGGGCTGCCACCAGCACCATGGGTGTCCTCCCATGCTGGTGCAGTGGCCCTGCACCAGTGCGAGAAAGCTCACATCTCTGTCTCTTGGCGTCTTCTACACACCTTGAGTGTGGCCAGCAGACCACTGCAGCTCCCAATGTAACTTGTACATACTAGCTCTACTTGTGGCACTAGAATCACACATGAAGTCCACAAATCCACAGACTAACATGCATGTCAGTGCTTTTCTGTACTCAAGGGCTTACTGCATTCACTGATGAAGTGGCTATGTGTTCAGTTAGTTCCAAACCTACCCAGGTATCTAAGTGACGCTAACAGAACCCAGAGTTGACGACATTAACAAGACCTGGGTAGTCTGTGGATTCCTGAGTCACGATGAAAAGGCCAAGAAATACTGAAGCAGAAAAGTGCATCTTTAAGTCCAATCGCTGAGAACTGGTCAAGTCAACTATTAGTATACAATAATTTATGCCAAACTGTTAAAACCCAGAGTCTGTTCCTTTTCACAGCATACGCCACGTTGCACAGAGTCTTCTGCACTAAAAACGATTCTGGCAAATAAAATGTAAAAACTTTTACTTAAGCGCATAATAAGGAAACAAAATAATTTAAATTGATCCTTTCCCCAGTGTCTGTATCTTTTTAGAAACATCAAAATGTTCTCTAAATCGCATTTGCAATGGAAAATATTACGTGACATTAGCTAAACTACTATAAGTCCTGGAATGTACTCAACACACTAATTTCCAACAAGGCAGAATGATATCAGGGAATAAAGGAAGGAAACAAAGCGCAACGGCACTCGGGCGAACGCCCCCAGCCCAGCTGTCACGGCGGCACGGGCCCGGAAGACGTTCGGCACTGGAAGAAAACGCACACGTTACACAGAGGCGGGGCTGTGTCTTTCTGAACCAGGTAAAAAGTAGTGTAACACTGTAGACAACGTCAAAGAGCACACTTCCACAGGAAACTTCTCTGACGTCAGCCTCTCACGAACCGTGTATCAGAAATGAAGCAAATTCTAAGGCAGGCAACTCCAACAAAACTAGTTAACATTTGGAGAACGAAGGTAAGGTAAACAGCTCTCAAACAGTATAACTGAACAATTGGTTTGAATCAATATTAACACTCTGAAACAGCGTTTTCCCACTTTTTTCATCATTACAAATGGAGGCGAGGAAGAGATAGTACTACGGCATCCCTCGGCACCAGTCTAAGAACACAGGCTGGGTGGGAACAGCTGTGAAACGCGTGTCTAACAAACGAGCCAGCCAAGAACATAAGCAGAGCTCTTACAACTCACTAGTAAGAAGCCAGATCAGCTGGAGACGGAGGGCTGGGCAGACGTTTTGAACAGACGCTTCGCTGCAGATGCACAGTGGCAGGCAGGTCCACCACACGGTCCACCTCAGCCACCAGAAAGCGCGGGACAAGCCCACGAGGAAATGTCACTAAAATGGAACCACTGACGCTTAGAAACACAATGGCTGAGACCAGCAACAGTGGAGAGCGGATGAGCCTCCACGGAAAAGGATACTGGAACTTTTGAAGACACTGTGAAACTGGTTTCCAAAGTACACGTACACTCTCATACAAATAAACAATCCCAGTCCCCATTACTTACACGAGAACTGTGCAGACGCCCCGTCGCATCAGTGCTTGTAGTGGCTTTATGAATAAGAGCCAAGAACAAACTGTCGGCCGGCAAGACACCGTTCTGCTAGCACACGCTGCACAATTCCACGTGTCCGTGTAGAAAATGCAAGACTGCAGGAGAGGAGCAGGCCAGGGCCTGCCGAGAGCTGGGGCGGGGAGAGGGCTGACCTCGACCGGTCGTGAGAGAACACTTGGGGGTGAAGGAAATCCTCTCTCGACTGTGACGTTACATTACTGTGCACATTTCTCAAAACATGTTCAACTATAACCTTAGAAGGGCTGAATTATGTAAAGTATACCCTAATAAAAGAATAACTCACACAGAAAAAAGTATTTAACTGGATAAAGGCAGAGAGGCTAGTATGAGAATAATGCTCTCAAAGATAAAATTCACAAAATCTGAATAAGATGTACAACCTCACTACTAGAAGTCACTGGTGAATAACCAAAAGCAGGCTGGTGTGAAAAGACATTTGACCCTTGAAAGAAAGGAGCATGCCCAGTTAAGACCAAAGTTAAACAGGTTCAGCCAAGGACATTTCCAGGGCCGAGTAGTACTACACCTCAGACAACAAGATCAAGGTCAACAATGGTAGGAAGGATGAAATGGAGGGGAAACCTTGAAAGGAGTGAGCCTCAGAGGAAAGTACCCCCAATGTGAATAAACCCTCCAACCTCTGCTGCACCCGACATGGACATTCACAGAGAAACTCTAAGACTTCTGACGGTGTGGACACCAGGGGTGATGTAGTTTGAGTGCAAGTCCAGACACCTTAAGAGCCTCCCAGGAAAAAACTTGATATTGAACAAAACGATGTAGTTGTATCCTGTGACCACAACCTCATCACCGAAGTGTTCGGCACACAACGAAATGTGCTAAGATACGCGTGTATGTGTGCTGGGGGGGGCAAAAAATGGGACCCACAATAAAGAAAATAAAAAGTAATACAAAATGACCAGAAGCAGAGTAACACAACAGACCTGAAAATCACAAAACCCAATGAAAATTCTACAGGTAGAAATTACAGTAACTTATATGAAAGTTTTAGTGAGTGATCTTAACAAGATATTGGATATTACAATTATAAACAAATGGTCAGCCCAGGCCAAATCATTCGGTTGGTTAGAAACTCAGTTGATTAGAGCCTTGTCCCAAACGCCAGGGCTGCAGGTTCAATTCCCCAGTCAGGGCACGTACAAGAATCAACCAATGAGTGCATGAATAAGTACAACAACAAACTGATGTTCCTCTCTCTGTCCCCTCCGCTCTCTAAAAGTAAATAAATAAAATTTAAATATATAAGTATACAAAATATAAACATATAACAAATGGCGAATAACCTTGAAAATAAGTGGATTTATGTACTCTAAGAAACTAAAAGTGTTTTTAAAGATTTTATTTATTTACCTTTAGAGGGGAAGGGAAGGAGAGAGGGAGAGAAACATCAATGTATGGTTGCCTTTCGTGTGTCCCCTGCTGGGAACTGGCCTGCAACCCAGGCATGTGCCCTGACTGGGAATCGAACTGCGATCCTTCGGTTCTCAGGCCTGCGCTCAATCCACTGAGCTACACCAGCCAGAGCTAAAAGTGAAATCATTGAAAGAGAAATTAACAGAACCCCAGCAGCCTGGGGGACGACATTAACCGCAACAATGTGCACGTCACTGCAGCTGCAGAGGACGAGGAGCGGTGGCACAGAAAGAGACAGGAAATAAAAGTCAAACTTTTCACAAATTTGGTGGGAAAAAAAAGTCAACTTACGTTTTCAAGAAGCTCAGCAAACTCCAAGCAGGAAGAATACAAAGAAAATCGCATCTTAGGCACATCCTAGTTGGACTGCTGCAAGCCAAAGACAGAGAGAAAATCCTGAGAGCACCCAGAAAACATCGGGACACTGCGCACACAGGACTCAACACTGTGACACCGGGCTGCTCATCAGAAAGAGCGAAAGACAGGAAGCCATGCGAGGACATCAGTTACACGCGGAGAGGACAGAAACCTGCCAGCGTACAACTCTACGGCAGGAACAAGAAGGAAAAATGCAGCCCCCCCGAACGCGGACTTCCACTCCCAGAGAACAGAGGAGCCTCCCTGCGCCTGTGCTCCGCACTAAGGACAGCCACCAGCACTGGACGTGGTGCCCAGGACAGACACAGAGGGCGCCAGCAGGCTGAGGAGGCGGCAGACCAGCGAGGACCTCGAGTGCTGAGGACCAAAAAAGCACACCCCCAGGGGCTGCTTTCCAACCCCTACATGAGAAGATGTGCTGAAGAAGAACGACCCAGAAACACTGGCAGCACACACAGCCACAGAGCCCAAGGAGAGCCAGCTCTCCCTGACCAAGACACAGGGACAGCGGCCAGCTGGCAGGGACGAACAGCACACCCAGCAGCAAAGGCTGAAGGGAGAAGCCTGAGTGCCCAGACAGGGTGGGCCGGGCAGGCAGCCCGGCCATGCACACCCACTGGATGGGACCAGAACCCGCTCCCCCCATGTCAGTGCAGAAGAGGTGGGGAGCCCAGAACTGAACACCTGTCAAGGACAGTGAGGGGACATGGCCCCCGCCCCCTCCCTCTGGGGTTGGTGGCAGGGGGTGCCTGCTGGAGAATCGGGCACTAAACCACTGCCTAGAGGTAACAGGGGGCCAGGGGGATGATGGGAACCTCCTGTGCCGTGGGACAGCGGAGGTGCGATGCCCACTCAGCGTGGCAGTCGCCGAGTCCCCACCCGCCGCAACACACCGGTGGAAGCTGAGTAGGGAACTGGACTTTCACACACACTGGAGAGTGACATGGGCCACCCCTTTTTCCTTTACCCCAAAAGCACAGTTTCAGATAAGAGATGCTAAAAGGGAGCATTTTAAATAAACAGCTTCCTAATATAATATTTGAAATGTAAAGGATTCAACAGAAAAAATAACTCACACCACAACAAGAACCAGGAAAATCTCAATGAGCAGAAATTACACACAAGGTATGAAGCACTTTAACAAGAAATTATGAGCACACTTGAAGCCAATAAAGCTTCAAAGCAAAGAAAACAGTCTTGGCAAAGACATAATGGAAACAAATGGAAAGTTCAGAACTCAAAAATATGACAAAAAAAAAAAAATGAAGCACTTCGTGAGGGGACTTCACAAAGGAAAAGAGAAATCACCTTATCCGAACAAGTGAGAAAAGGGCCTGGGAAGAACAGAGAGATGGGGGGGCGCGACTATGACAAAGGGTGCGCCGCTCCTGTCATCGTGGCGTCAAAGAAAGGAGGTGAGGCTGAAAATGTATTTGGAGAAAAAATGGTGAAAATTTTCCAAATTTGGAAAACCTACAGATTCAAGAAACTAAGTAAATCCCCAATCCATGCTAAGACACATAACCAAACTTCTTAAACACTAAACACAGAATGCAAAACCCTTGAGAGGAGAGAAACAACCCCTTACTCGCGAGGGGAAAAGGCCAGATGAGAGCCAGCTTCTCATCTCAGCCGGAGGCCAGAGGAGGGCGGCACGCAGCATTCTCCAAAGGTGCGCGAACGAGCTGCCAGCACCGAGTCCTTCATCCAACCAAATGTGTCCTTTAGGGATAAAAGGGCATCAAAAATACCCATACAAGGGGAAACCATCCAAGAATAGTAGTTAGGAAAGTCTTTAAACCAAAAAGAAAAATGAGAGAGAGCAGGATTCCTGAAACGTCATAAAGAAAGAACACGGGAGCGAGGGAAAATGTGAGAAACTGCAACAAACTTCACTTTTCCTCTTGAATTTTCTAAGGTGTGTTCAGCCGCAGAAGCAAGATTTTCTACATGAAGGGAGGGGAGTCTGTGTACACACAGGAAACGTGTAGCTACAGAGAGAACACATGGGAACACGAAGG
>PVKM010021808.1:0-22295 GCA_004027735.1 Carollia perspicillata | reverse complement strand
TAGATGAGTGAATTTTGTGAAAGTTCTTACAGATGATGTGATAATTAAGAATACTTTTTTTAAGTACAATTAGAATACAGTCATAATCTAAGTCAGACCCCACCAAGCAAGGTGGTCCCTAGTTTCAGTAACAAGGAGACAGGGTACATGGAGGTGTGACATAAAAGATCCATGAAATAATGTTCACTAATGGGTTTTTTTAGGAAGAAGGAATAAAGTTAATGTTTTTATCTAACTAGAAATTTGAACTAAAAAAATTAACTATAATTGAAAACTCCTGGTGAGAGCACAAGAAAAGTAATGGAGAAATAAACACATTTTTGCATTTTATAAAAATTTCTCAAAATACCACATGTAGAATTAAGCAGTTACTTAAGGCATTTCAAAGCCCAGGAAGTTTTTTTTTTTTAATTACATATACGGATGGAACTTTCTAAAATATATGCTTCTATCATTTCTTTTTCATGAAGATAATCACAAGAAACTGCTAACAATAGCTGCTTTGAGGAGAGGGACTAGAGAGTAAAAGGAATCTTTTACTTCACTTAAATTTCTTCACCTGGTAAATGCATTACTTTTTTTTAAAGATGTCAAAGGGGTGGTGATAATCCTACCACCACACTATTTAGGGCCTCAACACTGAAATCATTTTTAAAAAATTAAGTTCTAATCCTAAATATCTTTTTAAACAAATAGTTTAGTAACTACTTAAACATTTTCAGCATTTTTCTCATAATTTTCTTTTTAAAATTTGCAAACCTTCAGAAAGGCTCCAAAATTAGTATAATGAACATTCATATGCCTTCCACCATGTCATATATATATAAATAAATTTTGGGGGTGACCCTTTTGAAATAAGTTGTAGGAATAATGACAATTCACTCCTAAATACTCCAGCATGTAATTCCTACAAGGACATTACTCCACACAATCATAAAAAAAAGGATCCAATCAAGGATCACATATTTCATTTAGCTATTATGCCACTTTAGTACCCTTTACTCTAAACGGCTTCCAATCTTTGTTTTGCCTATAATGATACTAAGATTTCTGAAGAGTCTAGGCCAGTTACTTTCTAAAATATGGCTCATTCTGGATATATACAGGTGTTCCCTTGTTTTGATTTATGTTGAACATTGCTGGCAGGATTGCAACATAGGTGATGACATATCTTATTTAATGTATCTATACCAGGAGATACCTGATATCAGTTTCTTAATTGAATTTAATCACTTTGGTGTGATGTGTGTCAACTTACTTATTTAAGGGAAATGTTTCTTTAAGCAGAGGATCCACTCCACCACTTGTTTATTGGGCTTTGTTCTTTTTTTAATAGGTCCTCAATTTAAACCCTAATGTTTTTTTCTCCCAGAGTAGCACAGATAAGTCCTCTATATCTCTTGTGATAGTGGTTTTATAGAACACCAAGGATATATCAAACACATCCCATTTAGCCTTGCTGCTCTCAGTCATAGAATGGATTTATATCAAAAATCAAATCAAATGAAGATTTGAAAAAAAGAAAGGCAATTCAGCCCTGGCTGGGTATCTCAGTTGGTTAGAGCATTGTCCTGATATACCAAGGTTATGGGGTTTGATCCCTGGCCAGTCAACAACAAATCAATGTTTCTTTCTCTTGCTCTTGTTCTCTCTCTGTCTCTCAAAAAAATAAAAGAGAAAAAAGAAAGGCAATTCAGAACTCCCAGAGTTCAGATGTAAAAGCTCATAGCCAAGCTCCAAACAAGCAACTATCTAAAGCCCACTTATCTGGGGAGGATGGCAATACAGTAAGTCCACATTTACTGTTGTCGATAGGTTCTTGGAAACTGCAACTTTAAATGAAACAACATGGAACAAAACCAATTTTACCACAGGCTACCTGATATCAATGAGAGTTTAGTTTCTACCGCATATTTCTGGTCACGGAAAACATCAACAAATTTCTAAATAAAGACCTAAAACACCTCTAATGTTAAACATTGAAATAAATGTGAGCTATACAGACATTTAAGAAAGATGAATAAATACAAACAGAATTATTCCTAATTTGCTTCTTCCAGTTGCAGGTGGCCAGAGACTATCCCAGCAGTTCAGGGCACAAGGTGAGAATCATCCCTGAACAGGACATTCTTCCATCACACAGCCACTCACACACACATCCACACTCACTCAGACTGGGACAACGTAGACACGCCAGTTCATCTCACACACACATCTCTGGGATGTGGGAGGAAACCGGAGTCCTTGAAGAAAACCCATACAGATATGGGGAAAAGGTAAAAACTCTCCAGACAGCGGCCCCAACCTGGAATGGATTTTTCCCCCTCATCAACATTATACAGAAACAATAATACAATGTTAAATGAAACATTAGTTGAGGACCTGCTGTATTACTATTAGAGAAGTAGAAAGAGATAGCATAGTAGATAAATGTTAACAAACTAAACAAAGAAAATCAGTTTAATTAATTATTCTTTAGTGTTAGTACACTAAAAATGTAATTAGCTATTTTGTTTCTTTAAACAGATAGTAATTTATATAGTCAATGACATCTTCCTTCTTAATTACATTATCAATATTATAGAGAAATATTTCTATACACTTAGTCAAATTACCAAATTGCTACTTTCACATGGATCCCAGAAAAGACTGACAATATCAATGCCAACTTACAATCTTTGATTTAAAGATATCCAGCAGACCTGATAAATGAGTGTACTGATTTGGCACTTTTCGAAGATGAACCATTTCAAAATCAGTTCGGACACCAGGACCCTGACACTCTCCCACATACATTCTTCGCCATTTGTGATGAATTTGCACAAAGAGTGGCACCTGGCTGAAGGACATAATTAAATAGGAATAGATCGCAAGTTCATTAAACATTGAAAATCTCATAAATCTCAAAATTTTCCACTGTTACATTATACTAATCTCAAATATTTAAAAGCGCTAAACACAGAACACTTCACAGACATATTTATAAAAATGACACTCTTAATCTCTTTTCTCCTTATACCAGTAAACTGAAGAAACTGTCTAGCGGCACTTTTTGGTCAGAAAAATGTTTTTAAATGGTTGAAAGTTAAAAAAAAAAGAAAGAAAAAAGCAGAATAAAATTTTCTTCAATAAAAACAATCATGTTATATTAGCCTTTCCAAAGTCATGATACATAAACTTGATTAAATAATTAATACAAATTAAACCAACATTCATGGTGACATACTTTTTTATTTTATCACTTGAAAATACAGTTGATCCTCATTATTCACATATTTCCATATGTGCAAATTAGCCTACCTGCCAAAATTTATTTGTAACCCCCAAATCCAATATTTACAGCACTTTCAGGCATTTGCAGATGTGTACAGAATATCAAAAACTTTGAGTCACTGGATGAATGTGTTCCCAGCTGAGGTAAAACAAGGCAATGCTGTTGTCAAGTTTTAAAATTAGATTTTGTAACAAACAAAAATAGCACTCCTCATTTCAAATATTCATTGAGTATTTCAGTACATTTCCCTCTATAAATGCTGCTCCCTAAAGGATTTGTTAATTTTATATACCATATTCCAATAGTATAATAATGTACAAGTAGTAATCCCAATTGTAATTAAAAAACTAACATTTGATAACCATCTTCCTTAATAAAATATAATTAAAAATAACTTTTAATTTATTGTCTAAGTTTTTTGAAATGTCCTACCAGCCAGTGTTTCCCAAAGCAATAGACACAGAGCTCAGAAGAAGGTTGCACTTAGATTCACTGAGAACAGCATCACTGTTTGCAGCAGGGGCGATCACCACGAATTCTCGCAACCCATACCTTTTAAAAAAGAATCACTGACATTAATCAAAGGGGAACTTCAGAATACAAAAATCCATTACTTGAAAAACATGAAAACATTTCCCTGAAGGAAATTTAACAAGTCAGGTTTGAAGTACTGGTGTTTCTTTTCTTGTTTTTTAAATGGCAACTGAACCTACAATCTGAATATCCTTCATTTAGTGAAACACTTCCATCATTCAACTACTATCTCCCCTCTATTATTTACAAATTAGAAGCAATTTGCTGAAATAACAAAGAACATTAAGTAACAGTTTTACTTTAAAAGTTTAATTTTAAAGATAAAAGGTGAAAGCCAGCACTGAAATTTCACTTTCAATAACTGATAACATTAAGTCCACCATAATGTGGAAAGGGAAAGTTTGAAAGATTCCCTAACTGGCAGGAAAATAATTATCAGCCATGATGTACTTGGTGCTGTTTGTAGAGATGACAAAAATTTATTTCACCTTCTCAATTCACCTCCACCTTCCTATACATCGAAATTAGTTATGTAGAAGTGTGATAGGCAGTTAGACAGAAGCAGAACAAGAACGACAGGTGACATACAGAGGTACAGGTCACCAAGGCTGAAAGCCCCAGATAAGTAGCAATAGGCAAAAATAAGGACCTCGACCCCAGGGTAACCTTTCCTCCCCGAGCATATATCTGCTCCTGCTGTGTGGACCCCCTGGCCTTTCACACTGCTGATCATGCGGTTTGGACCCTCCTTGACCTTTTTTCCTTGGTACGTCACTGACAATAGACACCCTTGGAGGAGGAACAAGAAGCCAAAGAGTGGCCTCATGTGACTCTCATGCAGAAGCCCTTGTACAGCCACTCCCTTAAGCATTAACCCCTAGGGATAACAGCTGGGCCTCAGCTGTGTTTCAGCTCCAGGCCCAAAAGAGCAGACAAGTGACACCATGACTGACATCAGGATACCCTCCTGAAAGGACACACCCATAAAGCTGATGAATATTCTATTGAGATCCTCCCTGGGGCACCCCTAAAATCCTACCCTTAAAAGCCCTTAGGACAGAGGACCCATGGGCTCTCCCCCCACCTTCTTCTCATCCAGGTGCATTACCTTGACTTTTCTTTCTCCTAAGCTCCAACAGCGCTTCTTTTGCCTCTGTAACTTGTTTCCTAAGCCCATTTCTTCTATTCTACTGCTCGCCTCTTCTACTGTGACTTTCTAAATAAACCTTCTCTTACAGTTTGAATCTTGGCTCTTAATTTTTTCTTTAGCCAGAACTCAAGTACCAAGGTTGCCAAACCAAGGTCCACTCTGACTCCACTGGTCTAACACCCAGGGCCATTTTCACTGCCAACAGAAGTAGCATCAAATACTAGAAGGAGCCCAGAGCTGTGAACTTTAAGCCTCTAAAGGTCTTTTGAAAGTTTTCTTTTTATTTTTCAAATGTCCTTGGAAGAAAGAAAACATTTCCCTATGCTACTCTAGCACTAGAGTGAAACCACTGTCAACAATTTCTTGGTTATTCCTCCAGAAGTATTCTATCTATGTACCAACCCTCTTCTCAAATAAGATTACACTACATACACTTTGTGTACTTTATCCCCTACTCATCAGTACTTTGCTTCCAGTTTTAGGCTGTTGCAACAATACTTGTGATTGTCTGTTTCTATATGTGGGATAAATTCCTAGAAGTTGCTGGATAAAATGAACATCTGTATCTTTATTGGGAGCTGATGCCAAACTATCTCCTTCCTCTCCACACATATACAGATTGTGCTAATGTATATTGCCATTAACAACAAATAAGTCAAACTGAACTGCTTTCTACTGATCTACAATAAAATTCTATCCTCTGGCTTTGTTTCCTCCACCTGAAATGCAGCCCCCCAACACACTTCCCTGCCGTCACTGAATATCGAAATCCTGATGGATCTCTTTTTGAGGACTTTCCTCAAATACCATCATCACTCCTGTTAAATATGTTCTCTTCCCTGAATTCTAATGTACTTTTCCTATTATTATTATCTTTGAGGGATCAATATAAGACATTGATTTACTTTCCATACTAGACCTACTTCATGTTTGAGACCATGCCTTCTCAAGAAAACAAACATTAGGTGGGGATTTTAAAAGGAGGAAAAAATAAACAACAAAAAACGAGCAACTAGATAAAAAGTGGACAAGAGACTTGAATAGGCATCAGTCCAATGATATACAAGTGGCAAATAAGCACATAAAAATGTGGTAGACATCACTAATTATTAGGGAAATGTAAATCAAAACGATAATGACATACCACCTCACACCCTTTAGATGGCTACTATAAAATGCAAAACAAAAAGAAAACAAGTGTTAGCAAGGACACAGAGAAATCAGAACCCTTGAGTATAACTGGTGGAAATGTAAAATAGTACAGCTGCTATAGAAAATAGCACAGTGGTTCTCAAAAAATTTAAGTGGAGAATGACTAACAATTTCACATTTGGGTACATATACTGAAAGCAATTAAAAGCAGGGACTCAAAGACATATCTGAATACCTATTCACAGCAACATTATCCACAAGAGCCAAAAGACAGAAAAAACCTAAATGTCTATTAATAGATAAGTGGATAAATAACATATGGTATATATACATATAATGAAATATTATTCAGCCCTAAGGAAAAAGAAAGATTATGATACATGCAATAATATAGATGAACCTTGAAGATATTATGCTAATCAAAATAAGCCAGTCACAAAAGAATAAATATTGTGTGAGTCCACTTTTATGAGGTTCGCAGAGTAGTCAAACTCACTCACAGGGAAAGCAGAAAGGTGTTAGTTAAGGCCCGGGAGAGGAGAGAACAAGGAATTATTGTTTAATGGATACGAAGTTTCGATATCGGAAGATGATAAAGTTCCGGAGAGGGAGGGTAGTGATGGGTGCACAAAATGGTGAATGCATTTAATGCCACTAAACTGTACACCTAAAAATGGTTAAAATGTAAATTATATGTGTTTTACAATAGTTAAAAAAAAATTAAACATAACAGAGGAGCAAAACTAACACATATTAAGGAATAAGAAATATAATGGTTAAAAATTCTATTAAAAGAAGTTCAACCTCACTAGTGATTAGGAGAACAAATATTAAAACAAGATATCACTGTTAAGCTATTAAATTGGCAAAAATTATAAAATATTGATAAGATCCAGTGTTGGTAAAAGGTATAAACTTGCAAAACATTTTCAAAGGCAGAATATATTAATATTTAAAATTCACAAACTTTGAACTAATTATATCTAT
The DNA here is from genome assembly GCA_004027735.1 of Carollia perspicillata. Taxonomy (NCBI): domain Eukaryota; kingdom Metazoa; phylum Chordata; class Mammalia; order Chiroptera; family Phyllostomidae; genus Carollia; species Carollia perspicillata. The sequence continues at coordinate 15,198 of PVKM010021808.1, read as the reverse complement.
GCTACAAAAACATTCAGACAAATGCACAAAGATACATGTACAATGATGTTCATTTTAATAGTTTAATTATGAAAAACTAGACACACTATAAATATCCTTTAACAGAGACATGGGTAAATAGTAACAGTACATCCCCATACTATGGCATTAAAAAAAAGTGTATCTGATTTTACTGACATAAAGGCTGTCATGAAATGCTGAGAAAGATATATATGTTTATCAGAACAATTTGTACAATAAAATCCCATTTATGAAAAAACTGCAAATCAACACCACAAAAATTTATCTACATGTAACTCGTATACTCATAAAAAACAATCTGGGTAGACAAAACCCAAATTTTCACAGCTTGTACAAAATTAAGAAGTATGAGATGTTTGAGCCCCCTTTCTTTGTGCATGGATAGAAAATGAAAGGGATGCAGAGGAGACAATGGGAAAACTGAAGGGAGACTGATGTAAGATAATGAGTTTCATTAATAAATCTTTATACTGTATTTCCTACAATTTCTAATCTAGCCATTTATTAGAGGTTCAGATGTATTAATTCAAATAAAAATCCCACTATGGTAATTTTAATAACAGAATTATTTTTTCTAACAGACTACACATATATGAAATTTAAATACAAATGCGTCTTAGCATCACATTCTCCAAATGAGAAAAGGAGGATAATCATTCATTTTTGTTTGTTTTAAGATGCATTTTTTTCTTTCATGCCCCTATAAAAACTGAAAGCAACAGCAAATAATTAACCAATATTTGATATATGTCAATAATCTTGCATAGGAAAAGCATGAAATCATACTTCAAATGCTGCCATTTTACAACTTTTGTATGTATTACTTTAGAAAAAATATATTGAGCCTTTTTAATATAAAAAATATATGAATGAAAATACTGAATCACCAAAAATGGTGGTTATAAACAACAACAACAAAAACATTTCATGGACATATTTAAATACCTAGTATCTAAAGAAAATACCTGATAAAATAAAAATGTTAAATAAATAATTGCTTTTTTCAATTGTAAGCCCTTAGCTATCCTTGAAATTGTTCTCTGCACCTTTCACTTATAAGCTACTCAGCTTAATTCTAGTAAAATTCAGTACAGTATAATTCTAGTAAAATTTAATTAATTCTAGTAAAATTTCATACAGTATAATAACTCTATTTCCTCCCCTCTCCCTTTGTGCAATATTGTCACACCTATCACGTTACCTATGTTCTAAACCGAACAACAGAGCTAAAATTATTGTTTAAGCAATCTTATTTTTTTAATTAAAAGAATGTACCTTTTATGTTTACTACAGTATTTCCAATTATCTCCATCCCTTCCTGTGGATCCAATTACCATATGTGTCTTTTTGATACTGCCTTTAAGGCAGGTATGCCTGCAATACATTCTCTCAGTCTTTGTTTATATGACAATATTATTTCACTTTTAGTTTTGAAAGTTACTTGTGCTGGATATAGAATTCTTTGTTGGCAGTTTTTTCTTCATCACTGTGAGTACGAGTACATCACTACACTGCCCTCTGGCCTCCACTGTTTTTGAGAAGTCATGATGAATGACTTTTCCTGTCTTCAAGATTCTCTTTGTTTCTGGGGTTTCAGCAAGTTGACTACAATGTATGTAAGCGTGGTTCTCTTTGTGCTTATCCTACTTGGGGTTCACTGAAATTTCTCTGTCCCTAGGTAAAAATTTTTTCATTAAATCTGTTAAGTTTTCAGCCTTTTTCTCTTCACTTGGGCTTCCATTAAATGTATGTTTTCGTGCACCTGACAAAGTCCACATATCTCTGAAGTTCTGTTCATTTTTCTCTAATCTTTCTGCTCTTTGGATCGCATTATTTCTATTAATCTTTCAAATTCACCAACTATCCTGTCATCTCAGATCTGCTATTAATCTCATCTGGTGAGTTTATTTCAGTTATGCTTATTTTTAAAGTTGTACAGACAATTTTATTAAGTGACATTTTACAGAGGGATTGGAACTTAGCTTGCAAGTCAAAACAAATCTAAGTAAATGAAAAACATGAGGCAAAAAAATTATTAGATTCAAGCCTCTGTTACACTGTTCAACTTTAGGATTTCATTTGGTTCTTTATTATAGTTTCCAGTTATTGAGATTTCCTATTTGACTCACTGTTAGTATATTTTTAATTCTTTAAATATAGTTCCTTTAATTCTTTGAACAACTACTTTAAGGCTATTGCTAAATTCAACATCTGGGCCCACTAAGTCCATTTCTACTGTTTTTTTCCCACTTGCACATGGGTCACACTCTCCTGTGTAATACTGCATGTCTAGTCACTTGTGGTTGAAAATTACATCTAGGTAATATATTGTAGGTCCTATTTAACCTTTTTCAGGGCTCTTTCTTTCTTTCTTTCTTTTTTTAAAGATTGTATTTATTTATTTAGAGTGAGGAGAAGGGAGGGAGAAAGGGAGGGAAAGAAACATCAATGTGTGGTTGCCTCTCACATGGCCCACACTGGGGACCTGGCCTGCAACCCAGGCATGTGCCCTGACTGGGAATCGAACTGGCGACCCTTTGGTTCACAGCCTGAGCTCAATCCACTGAGCTACACCAGCCAGGGCAGGGCTATTTCTTTTTTTGTTTTTAGTAACTTGCCTGGACTTAAACTGTGCAATCTATTTCCCCTAAGGTATTCAGCTACTAATGTCTCTAGTCAGTCATTTTATCCTTATTTTTTAGCCTGACTACTCCTTGTCTTAGTGATAATGCAATAATTTGGTCACAGATATGCTCAAACATCTGAACTCACAAGGCTTTTACTTTCTGATGATTGATCTGTTTGGGGGTTGGATAATTCATTCAAAGTCACAACTACTTTTAAAGTTCCGGCTTTCATGTCTCCTGTCTATCCATGTTGTTTCCGTATCATGCATATAGAATGTTCCCAGCTTGTCTATGGTCACCATACAGGATCTACTTGTTAAATTTCTGACTAACCCACCACTTACCTTTAACTTGGACTACAACCTTGGCCTAGCAAAGGTACATGTTTTCTCATCAAGCCTGCAGAGATGGCAAAACCATAGGCTTTTGCCTTCCACCCAGAATCAAGTCTACATCTCTGACAACTACCTGGTATTTTCGTGGCTTAGCCTGGACTGAAAAACTGGTTTTCACCACCATAGATTGGGAAGAGGCAGAGTAACAGAATAGCCATACGCAAAAGGGCCAGAGGCCCCCCTCTACTCTTACCAGAAACTCAAGCAGTTTTTCAAGGGGAAAAAAAAAAAGCTTCTCAATTTGTTTTTGGCTTTTAGGCAGTTTCCAGTGTCCTAAAATGGCTATTTAGACAACTTTTTCCAGTTTCACACATTTCTGCCCCAGAGGGTAATTGCCAAGGCTTCATGTCACCATTATGAGAAGTCCTCTGAACATTTGCTTTTCAAAGAATAAGAACATTTTACAGGTCCTTAGGGCTATTCTTAAATACCATTCTCTCAAAACCTTTAGGTCCTTTCATATGTCTCTCTCTCTATGACCAGGGGAAAAAAATTAAAATCACAAAAATTAATTTTAAAAAGAGCCATCATAATTATTCAACTATACAGTTTGTAACACTATTTGTGGACTGTTTCTTATGTTGTTGCTATTATTCCCTTGTGACCAATAAAATGATTGAAGCTGAAGGTCTAAAGACTAGACTAAATAAAGGCAAAACTACAGAGACAAAAGTTTGTCCTCTATTAAACCAAGCTGCACTTTATATATATTTTTTCACTGTCAGTAGAGCCTCGCCAGGTATATAGCATTATGCTCACTTTTTGTATTATTTTCTTTCATATTGTTGCTATACCAAAACACCACAATCTTAGTGGTTGAAAACAACCCAAATTTATTACCATACAGTTCTACAGGTTCAAGTGTGACACAAATCTCATCAGACTAAAATCAAGTTGTTAGCAAGGTTGTAGTCCTTTGGAGGCTCTGAAGGAGAATCCACTCCTTGCTTTCCCAGTTTCTAGAGACTACCTTCATTCCTTGGCTCCTGGCCTCCTTCCATCTTCAAATCCAGCAATAAGAGGCCAACTTCTCATATCACACCACTTTGACTTCATAGGATCTTTACTTTATTACTCTTTTCTGCCTCTCTCTTCTACCTTTAGGAACTCTTACGATTGATTACACAGGGCCCGCCCAGATAATCGAGAATATATCTTAAAGTGTGTCAATTAGCAACCCTAATTCCATCTGCTCCCATGATTCCTTCCTGCCATGTAACTTATATTCACAAGTTTCAGGATGTGGTATCTTTAGAAGGTAGACAGGTTCATAATCCTACCTTCGTATTAAAACCTCTGCTCAGTAAAGATCTCATGAATTTACATTTGGGCATAAATGTCTGCTAAGGCTAGCATCTGTGACATCTACAGTGCCATTTATTTTAGTATAAGCAATAACAATTAACCAAGAGAATAAATCCCCTTTGATGGTTTCAGCAATCAGCCACTAGAAAATATTTAAAGGACAGGTTATATACAGAGGTGAAGAGAAGCATCCAACAAATCACATCATTAAGATCAATTATCTTGTCTGGACCATAAAAATGGATCATGTTCACATATCTTTTAATGTCCAGTTTTAGAAAATACACTTAAAATAGTTAAACAGGCTTAGGAACTAATCCGACAGGTGCTTGATATAGAAACTGAAACTACAAGATATCAAAATAGATGCACATCAATAAACTAGAACTTAAAATTAAGCATTTGGCATAAATGTCAAATTTCTATTTTCTAGAGTTTGATCTGAAAATATTAAGTTAATCACATATGAATTTTATCTCATTCTGACAGGTCAATCTACACTAATTGTACATGAATGGTATGAATGAGTATTTTGCATATTAGCTTTCAAATCTTCAATGTCACTGCTTTGGTATTAAGCTTAGTTTAATTTTAAAAAGGAAATATTTATAGGTTAAAATTTCTGTGTATGTTATTCTCCAGTTGCTAAGTAAGGCAAGTTATTTATAATCTTTCAAATTATAAGAATTTTAATTTTTAACAATTACAATATTAAAGTTTTATAAAAAGTAGAAATATAAGAATATTATAAAATCTTCTTAAGATGCCCAGTTCACATCAGGCCTGGATCACACAGATCCCTCCTCTCCTCAACTTCTGCCATTCTCAACCCTCTTACTGCTATACCCCAGGCTACCTGATGTCCTCAAATTCTTAATTTAAGTATCACCACCTCTACTAATGCTCTTCTTTTGCCTTAAATATCTTTTTAACTAACTTCACCTGGCTTATTCTCATTTGTCTTATGAAGTATTACCGCTTCTGGAAAGCCCTTCCTGATTTAATCTATCTGCAAAGAGGGCACTTCCTATGAGCTTGCATGTTGCCCTGTCTGAGAGCATCTACCAACAGCATTGCCATTTGTTCCCTTTCTGTCCACCTACTAATTCCAAAGTTTACTGAAACAGGGATCACTGTTTATTTGTGGTATCCCAATCTCTGACTCACAGTAAATGTTTAAAAATAATGTCTAATAAAAGAAAACACACAAACTTTTAGTATGGCTAATTTTCAAACAACTCTCAAAGTTTGGTTGTTGGCCTTCTAATCATTAAAAAAGATTAAATTTAAAAATATAGGCAACATTGCAGACTGACATGATAGACAAACCCCTCCTTCCCTGAAACACACCAAAATGCCTGATTAAATATGACAATGTTTCTAAAATATATAGCTAAACTTGAAGGATTAAAAAGGAAATTACTGGGGGGCAGGGGAGTGGGGAGCACAGAAACAAAGATGAAACTGAAAGGCAGAAACAAGCACTCAACGGGACCCTGAAGAAACCCAAGGTTTTATCAGCATGGGGTGTAGGCCCTAACAGCTCAGAACTGGGGATGGGGATATTACATGACAAGCTAAACTTTTTGATGCTAAAAGCCTATTAGTGTGACTCACAGAGATGTCTGCAAAACTGAGGCTTTGACAGACTAGAACAGTGATGTTCAATCACTGCATTGCAAGCACTGATCTGTTTTCCCTTAGACTGTCAAATAAAAAAATGTCAACAGCTAACACAACAGTAGCTATCCAGTGTGAATGAATAAAAATTATACCTATTTAAAAAGAATAAATGCAAACATATAGCCATATTTAAAAATGATAAATTAAAAAAAAATTATACCTATTTGTCAGATCAGCAAAAAATACATTTTGGGGTGTGCCAGAGTTTTAGTAATTGGTTTATGTGTGCCATGAGATGAAACACGTAGAAAACTGCCGGACTAGAGAGACTATGATAGAAAAGTCTTATGTCTGAGAATATCGTGCACTTTAGCCTTACAGCAATAATGTGAATTATATAACTCTGAGATTAATTAATAAGGTATACTCACCTCAGGGAGGTGGTCTCTGGTATGTATCCAGACTAGAGCATGTCCAAGAATACCCCAATAATAAGTATAAATAAGATGAAGTCTGGAAACTATGCTTCCAGAAGCATAGTATCACTCAGATACTGTCATCCACAACTATGCCCTTGCTTATTAGTAGGCACTAAAATAGTAAACTGTGTATGTTTTCAATGATGTCACCAATCTCTCTACAAAGTAACCTAAATATGCTAGCTTCCTTCTGCTTTATATTTATTGAAGCTTTGTCTGTGCATGGACTTTCCATCAAACCAAATCCGTATAGAGGTTGTTACATTCTGAATGGTCCCACAGGGATACGGGTGTACATGAGACAAGGAACTGGAACTGAGACTGGAACATTTTATTTCAACTCCATTTCTAATAATATATACTGTTTTCTGTCATATTTAAGTGTTTTATAATAATTATCAGAATTTAGATACTACTCTAAGACATTACACATATTATGCAGAAAAGTGTTAAGAGCAGGCCTGAGACTGCTATCCTCAGAATAATCTGCTTGCAAGGCTGACCTTGGTCTGGCACCTGCAAACTTGGAGCTACGGAGGTTTCTCACTACTGCCCTAACTGATAAGTGGTACTGTGCCTAACCTGTTTGTGCCAATGATGTTGTTTATGCTGGACACTTGCTTTCCTTCTGGGAGTCTGAAATTTTGTTATTTATCAGTCAGAGGTATCAGCCCCCAATTAAAAACCCTGAGAGCAGAGCCTCTAACAAGCTTCCCTGGTAGATAACATTTCATGTGTTGCCACAACTTGTAGCTAAGGGAACTAAGTATCTCCAGTGTGACTCCATTAGGAAAGGACTCTTAAAACACCTGCACTGCCTTTAAACTTTGCCTCAGGCACCTTTTCCCTTTTCTGATTTTGCTGTGCATGCTGTCACTGTAATAAATTATAGCAATAAGTGCAACTATATGCTGAGCCCTGTGGGTCCTTCTAGCAAATCATCAAACCTGGGAGTGGTCTTGGGGCCTCCCCAATACACATACTAAGAGTTATCTGTGTGAAATGTATACCTACCATCTTACCAAGCAATGTGCTCTTGGAGGAAAGTCATTATTCATACACAGCAAATCTTGCATAGATTGTGGAATAGCATCTACAAAAAAAATTAGATAATGAAATAGTTATTATATAAATTTTAATGCAGAATATTATATATGATTTAAAGAAACAAATAACATATCTTGTTAGTCCATGTAGTTCTGCAATTGCTAAAAGATTTATATCTAGGGCTAGTCCTAAGATTGGGGGAAAGAGGGATGTCTTTCTCAATCTCTTTTCTTTAAAAAAGCCTACAAATATGTATACAAGGGTGGGCAAAAGTAGGCTTAAAGTTGTGAGTACCTGAAACAGTTTATTCTTTCACTTTTTACTAATTATAATACAATATTATTTTACATACAAACATCCATAAACCTACTTTTTCTCCACCCCTGTATATTCCTATGTTTGTACTCTTTTCCTTTCTTAAAAGCCATGACTCATACAATTTCCCATCTTTAGTAGAAAGTTTGTTTTATTTGTTCTTCTTGGTCAGCCCTTGTCTCTACTTTTCCTCAAAATTCTATTAGAGGTCTGTCAACTCCATATCACCTCCTGCGGTGAACCCTGGCCATCTTAAGTGTTCTTGCAAACCACAACAACCTTCTTATAACTGTGTATCTTTAAGATTTACTGTTGCCATCCATAAGGTAGTAACATCAATAATCATTATTTACCCATAAATGTATAATATATTTAAAATATAAAGAATATCTGTTAAAAATATTTCCTTTTGCTGCACAGCTATAACTGCTTAGCAAATTTATATTTTATTCACTTGCAAAAATAAAAAAGAACACTAAAAAAAAAGGAACACTAATGACTTTTTACTTAACTAAAGCAATAAGCAACTCCAACAAAATAAAAGATCAGTGCTCAAATCTTCTGATCTCTAATATTTTTAAATGTGTATTTCTCTATTAACCAAGCTAATGCTTTACTTGAAACTAATTTCTAGCATTAGAGCTTCAATCACAACCAATTAAAGCAGACAATATCTACACACACGTGACAATAATGTCTTAACTATATCAAATCCATTCATCTTGTCTCATAACATAGCCCCCTCATTTGCTTACCTCAGAAACAGATTCTTAGCCTTTTTAATAAAACTATTTTTCTTTCATGTATGATCTTTTGTCAAAATAACAGCACTTAAGATTGTCCTACCCTGAACAATTGCCTTCATCAATCAGGAGAATGTGGATGCAAAAATCTCTGGGGCATTATCAGACTTCCCTCCAGTTGCATACATTTCCCTCTTTCCCTTCTTCCTAAAGTATACATGTTCATATTTTAGTATAATTATTTTCCTTTGCTGTATACATAATTATCTGAGATATGTATATACATGACCAATGTTATTTATCCTAGTTTATAAATCTAAATGCAAATGTTCTGTTTTGTTTGTAAAAATAATATATATATAACAGAAAAGGTAATATAATTGCATTCCTATACAAGAAAAGGCACAGATATTTCAGGCCTATACTTACCAATGGTAATGTTTTAACCAAAAAAACTTTGTTTAACTTATTTTTTATTCAAGTATAATTGACATATAATATTATATTAGTTTCAGGTGCACAACATAATGATTTGATAATTGTATACATTGTGAAATGATCACCACAATAAGCTAACATCTTTCACTATATAGTTACAAAAAAAATTTTGTGATGAGAACTTTAAATATTTATTTTTTGGCAACTTTCAAGTATGCAATACAGTATCATTAGGTATCATCACCAAGCTGTACGTTACATCCCATGATTTATTTATTTTCTAAAGAATTCTGTACCATTTGACTACTTTTACCCATTTTGCGTACCCTCCAGGCCCGCGTACCCACTCCTACCCTGCCTCTGGCAACCACCAATCTGTTCTCTGTACCTATGAGCTTGGTTGTTTTTTGTTTTTTCTTAGATTCCACATATAAGTGACTTCATATGGTATTTGCTTTTCTCTGTTTCACTTACCTTCCCTTAGCAAAATGTCTTTAATTGACCAGAAAAACTTTAATACACATTCTGCATATTTGTTTTCTGAATGAATAAAGAAGGTTTTTTACTGATAGCTCCAAAATTTATATATTTTCAATGCCTTGCTCACTTGCTGTTATATATGAGGGGGGGCCCAATAAAATCCTAGAATTTATTTCTAAAAAATTGTGTATTTATTCTTACATTTTTAAACTTCAGTCACCTTCAAAGTATTGATGCAACACACCCACTGAGACTTCTCCACTGCTCAAAACAGTTCTGAACTCATCAATTTTTGATGCCTTGTAGTGCTTCTGCCATTTATTGTTTCACCTCCTTCACATCAGCAAAACATTTCCCTTTGAGGACTTTTTCAACCAGAGAAACAAAATAGAAAGTCACTGGTGGTGAGAGCAGGAATAGGGAGCAAGGGGCATTTGGGTCATGCTTTTGGTTTTGGTTGAAAACTGCTGAACACTTGGTGCAGTGTGTGGGTAGGTGCGCTCGTCTATTACGCATCATGAAATAGGGAAATGCGTTGAGTCTTCAAAAAAATTCACTGAAGCTGAAAGCTGCCTCTCACAAGCCAGCTGGTACATTGATACAGATGGGTTCCTGGAACACTCACTTAACAGGGGAAGCCTGTAGTGTAAGGGGGGGCCTGTCCTCCAGAGGATAATTCCAGTTTTTTTGAGGTCCCCCCTCATACTAGTTAGTATATCTCAGGACAGAGAGTTTGGTTATTTGACCTATAAACAATTACAAGCACCATTTACAGAGATTTTGGATGATGTCATCTATCAACAACTGTAAGCACATTTACTGAATATATAGATCTAGCATGAGCCAGGTAGTGAGATGGGTACTTATGTACGGTATCTCAATAAATCTTCCCATTAATTCCCTAGGTAGTATTACTCATTTTAATATAATTCAAGTTTAAAAAAGTCAAGTAACTACTAAGTAGAAAAACCCAAATTGCATCCACTTGATCGGACTCTAAAGTCTGGGATATAGCCAAAACACTACACTGATTAATCAACAAATAACTTTTTTTAATCCTTCGAAACCTAGATTAGTTGCTTCATTCTCCATAACACCTTCTCTGAACATTTCCATTTAAAAGCAATCTTCCCTCTTTTGAACTCCAGTAGAACGTTATCTGTTTTTTGGGATGGCATTTATCACTTTCTACCTCCTATTACTGTTACTTACTTATAAACCTTATCCCACCCATTGGAATGTAAATTTAAGTTTGGGTTCAATTTGGCTTCCATTGTACCTAGACATGTTAGGCACTCAATAAATATTAGCTGATTTAATTAACTTTAAAATGATGCTGTGATTCTTCCTCTGAAAAGATCATACTCTACTTAAGATGCAGTAAAACGACTTCATATATATAAAATATCTCCAGAGAATACTACATAATTAGGAGAACTAAATATGTAACTCAAAAGTATAAACAATCTGCCCTGGCTGGTGTGGCTCAGTGAACTGAGTGCCGGCCTGCGAACAAAAGGGTCACCAGTTTGATTCTCAGTCAGGACACAAGAATGGCTTGCGGGCCAGGTCCCTAGTAGAAGGTGCAGGAGAGGCAACCACACATTGATGCTTCCCTCCCTTTTTCTCACTCTTTCCCTTTCTCTAAAAATAAATTTAAAAAATCTTTTAAAAAACCTGAAAAATAAACAAGCTCACATCAAGCTTTTAAAATATATATAAAAGCTTACCTTCTAACACTTCATCAGTTCCTTCTTTATCAGTGGATTCTTGTACAAGATAATGATGAGTAATTGAGAATTTGAAGTCAGCAAAGAGAATTTCATCTGATTTCTCTTCCCATGTGCCAGAAGTATATATACCCTGTATTTAACAATAAAAGCCGGGAAAGCATTAAAGTACTCAATAGTTAGCATTATGTTTACTAACCATAGGAATATTTTCCCCCTTTCCTGCCCACTAATCTAAAAGTTACATCCTATAGTTATCTTCCACAGTTAAAATAAAAAAAACATATATATGTAAATAAACAGGAGCCCTGGCTGATGTAGTTCAGTGGATTGAGCACAGGCCTGTGAACCAAAGAGTCGCTGGTGTGATTTCCAGCTGGGGCACATGCCTGGATTGTGGGCCAGGTCTCCAGTTTGGGGGTGTGGGAGAGGCAACCAATCGTTATGTTTCTCTCACACATTGATGTTTCTCTCCCTTCCCTTCTCTCTAAAAATAAATAAATAACATCTTTAAAAAATAAAAAGAAATTGCTTCAGAAAAAAGCAGCTTGTTAAATCAATTTCAGTGACATGACATCTGTAGTACTTATTTGCTTAACAGATTTGTGCAAGCTTCTTTATCAAGCTTTGGCATTCAAATATTTTCATTTAACTCAATGACTTTTTGTGAACTTTGTTTACACTTTATTTAAAATTTTTTCCCATTATAGTTTACATTCAATATTATTTTGCATTAGTTTTGGATGGTAGTTAGACAATCATATACTTTACAAAGTGGTCCCCCAATATTTAAGTACTCTCCTGACGCCATACATAGTTATGAGAATATTACTGACTATATTCCCTATACTGTACTTTATAGCCCCATGACTATTCTGTAACTACCCATTTGTACTTCATCTTTTTCACCCTGTCGCCTAAACCTTCTCCTCCCTTCTGGCAACCATCAGTCTGACCTCTATGTCTATGAGTCCGTTTCTATTTTGTTTGTTCATTTATTTTGTAAATAGCAACTTCTTGACTGGAAAACATTTTAATTAAAAGTTTCAAAGAACTCCCTTACCTATACAACATAACCATAGAGAAGAATTTTTCCCATGGGGCCTCTAATCTCCCACTGCTATTCTTTCCAATGGAGAGGGACACAGTCATTGCAGCAGAGCACCACTATGAAGCAGGAAATACCAACCCAGCACAGACAGTCCCAAACTAGACAGAAAATATGTAAGAAATAATTCTGAGTTACTGAGCTTTTATAAAATGTTTTCATAACTATATCTAATGTGTAATAGCTAAATGTCTATGTGTATTCCTGGCAAGGTATTTATAGTTCTGAATTGAGTTAAATCATACTATAGTGTCTGGCAGAAGTAAGGCCTGTTTGAGTATGGTTGGTAAGGTAATAATATGGGTGCAATAATTTATAGTTTTAATGTGAACATTCACCTAAAATGTCATATGGTCTGCTTGAGTATGATAGTGTTCTGTTACAGAATTACATGCTTATGATTTTGTAATAAAAAGGGGTGTCATTTCTGCCATACCCTATATTTTAAATGTGCTAGAAGTATCTTATTAAGTAAATACATCAAATGGATATCTCTTCATTAGCAGAATAATCATCATGCAAGACATGTACATGTCGGGGTTCCTAAAAGAAAGGTTAACCTGTATGAAATTAGGATATATATGGCCCATACCAAAAGCCTCAAACTGGAGTGAATGATATAATAATACACAGAAGAGCTTGGTTTCCTAGGAGAAATGCCCACTATAAAGAAGTTAAATAAGGCTAAAACTAAGGAAAAAAGAGAAGTCCAGAAAATGAGTCAGTGCCTTTCTCAAGCCTATAGAAAAACAGAAATATTCTTTTTAAATTATTTTTTTAATAAAAAAATTTATTCGACCCTAATCCTGATTTCTAGGTACTGCTGTCAACCTTATCACAGCTGTCTAAAGGAGAATCTGGTTTTACTCGATAAGACATCCAGATTCTGTCTCCAAAACAGACCTTTTTAAGATAATTTAGCTCAAGTGAGAAACAACATTCAAATCTCCCACCTTAAAGTCAATTATGATATAATCATTTGACATTAAATTCCAGTACGGTGTATATTTATGATTAAAACAAGAAATGACAACTCCAATTCAAAATTAATCTAGTAATTCATCAAAAATAACCTCCGATAACTCCAATCCAGATAATAAAAAGAAATGAGCATATACACTGGAAAGAAATAAACCTGCACTCACAGACCACTTGATTATATACAAGGAACATTCAATAAAATCTACAAGCTACTAAAACTGTTGCACTAATGAAGTTGTGGAATTCAAGGTCAATATACAAAAACCATATGTATTTTTATATACTAGCAGCAAATACCTGGAAAATTAAGGGAAGATGAGCAAGAACTCCACCTAAAAATACTTCAAAACACTGCTGGAAGATATTAAAGACCTAAGAGATATATCATGGACTACAGATTGAAAGATACAATACTATGAAGATGTTGATCAATTCTCCCCAAATTGATCTATAAATTAAACACAATCCTAATCAAAATTTCAGCAGGCATTTTGTAGAAACTGACAAGCTGACTCTAAAACTAATTTGAAAACCCAAAGGACCAAAATAGCTAAAATAATTTTGGTGAAAAATATACTATCTGATTTTAAGATTTACTTTGCTACAGTAACTAAGGCACTGCAGCATTGGCATAAGGACAAATAGATGAATAAAACACAATGATCCAGAAATACATTCACACATATACTTCATTTTACAACAGAGGAACCAATGCAATTCAGTAAGGAAAGGATGGTCTTTTCAACAAATGGTACTGGAATAGTAAGGTATTCACATGGAGGAAACACAGAATATCTTCACAACATTGAGATAGGCAAAGATTCTTTTGATAGGAAACAAAAGGCACTAACAATACAAATTTTATTTTGAAAAAATTGAACTTCATTAAAAGTTTATGCTTACCAAAGGACAAGAAAATTAAGGGAAGCTACTGGAGTGAAAACTCAAAATACATATACCTGACAAAGGACTCACAACCAGATACTTGAGGATAATTTAAAAACTAAACAATTTCTTTAAAATGAGCAAAATACTTGAACACTTAGCAAAAAACACCTATGAATGAGGGACACAAAGGAAAGAATAAACAAATGGGACCTCATCAAATTAAAAAGCTTCTGAATGGCTAAAGAAAACAGCATTAAAAAGAAAAGAGAACTATATGGGAAAACATATTTGCCAATGATACCTTGGACAAAGGTTTGATCTCCAAAACATATAAAGAACTCACACAATTCCACTCCAGGAAGACAAACAATCCAATTAAAAAATGGGCAAAGGACCTGAACAGACACTGCTCCAAGGAGGACATACTTAGGGACCAGAGACATATGAAAAGATACTCAGCATCACTAGCCATCAGAGAGATGCAAATTAAAACCACAATCAGATACCACTTCACACTGGTGAGAATGGCCATCATAAATCAACAAACAAGTGTTGGAGAGGATGTGGAGAAAATGGAACCTTAGTACACTGTTGGTGGGAAAAAAGACTGGTGCAGCCGCTGTGGAAAATGGTATGGAATTTCCTCAGAAAACTAAAAATGGAACTGCCTTTTGACCCAGCAATTCCACTGCTGGGATTTTATCCTAAGGGCCCTGAAACACTAATTCAAAGGAACCTATGTACCCCAGTGTTCATAGCATGATTTGCAACAGCAAAGTACCCATCCTAAGTGCCCATCAGTAAATGAGTGGATCAAAAAAGTGTAGTATATTTGAACAATGGAATGCTACGCAGCAGAGAGAAAGAAGGAACTCCTACCCTTTGCAACAGCATGGATGGGACTGGAGAGCATTGTGCTAAGTGAAATAAGCCAGGCAGTGAAAGACAAATACCATATGAGCTCGCCTTTAACTGAAACATAATCAACGGCAAAAAAAGAAAACAAAATATAACCAGA